>JARJHM010000781.1:0-145829 GCA_033356055.1 Carex pumila | reverse complement strand
TAAATTATTCTACACTATTTTGGTATTCTTTAAATTGTTTTACACCATTTGGGTAATTCTAAACAATTCTAGACTATTTCGGTATTTTCTAAACAATTCTAGACTATTTCGGTATTTTCTAAATTATTCTAAACCATTTAGGTATTCTCTAAATTATTGTAGACTATTCGGTATTTCCTATATTATTCTACAAGATTTTCTAAATTTCTAATTTTTTGGGACATTATTTTACACAATTTCTAAATTTCTAATTTTTTGGACATTATTCTACACAATTTTCTAAATTTCTAATTCTTTTGGACATTATTCTACACAATTTCTAAATTTCTAATTTTTTGAAATATTATTCTAAACTATCTAGATTTCAATATTTAAATAAATAAAAAAAAATTACCTTTTAACTGAAAGGGACGGCTGCCTCTGATTTGATTTCCTTCTTCCAGTGGGCCGAGTTTATACCGCATCTCCGAGTCCGGAAAAATTTTTTCCGGATGTGGGACGTTTCCGGAAAAAATTTATCCGGTTTTAGGGTGTTTCCGGAAAAATTTTTTACGGAAAGGGCGTGTTTCCGGATAAATTTTTTCCGGATGTAGAGCTTGGTTCCGGAAAATTTTTTTCCGGAATGGGTACATTTCGAATTTTACCGCCCATGCGGTTATTTTTTGAAATTTTATATTAAATGTGGATATTAATAAAAAATTCGGTAGAAATAGCAAGCATAATACTAATTTGAAGTTAGTGTTATTTCATTGTTTGGATAGATTACAAGAATATCGCTAACTTCAGAAATAGCTCTATTTTTAAGGTGATTCAAACATAAAATAGTGGAGAAGAATAGTCATGACTAATTAAAAAACAATGCTAATCTCATGTTATTTTTGATGATTCAAACACATCATTAAAGAATAATATTTTTATCGCCTTAGCATTTGTTTTAAATTATAAATAGTGTGGATGTAGTCACACTAATAAAAGACAATGACACGAATATTAGATAATTGTCTAATGTATCATAAGACAATTGACATCTTTGCAATCATAATTCATAAATTGATTAAAAACGAGATTCATATACATATTATCATGATATCACCGTAATAAAGGTGCTAATGTGAATTTTCATCTTTAACTTTTTGACCTACCAAAATGATAAATGATGATTAAAGACAAGTTATATAATTTTTTAGCCAGTTACTTTTTAATTTCGATAATTAATCATGAGGTTAAAGTTACCCAAAAAAAATTCTTTAAAAATATTTTTAAATAAGGACATACTAATCCTGAAATTTATTTTCTTTTCAAATACTTCATACGGAAAATAAATCTATATGTCTCCATCAAAACTAGACTTAGGTTGAAAGAAAGAATATTTGGATGTACAACAAAATATTAAATTTTGATAATAATGTATCTCTTACAAAAATAAAGGTCAACAAACAAAAACAGTACAAGAATAGAGACTGTTGAGGGCAGTTTCTTTCATTTAATTTGCATAGCAATGGTCCAAAATTTATGAAGCTAATTACTGATCCACAGGTTTCTCTCAGTGGGGGGAAAACATGCATTGCCCTTCAGAAAATTTACCAAGCTAGTATCAATTTTGTACATCTTTGTTTTCTCTGCATATCATAGCATAAATTCTTTTTTGGTTTTCATGAATACATATATATACATTTTGACCCAATATATATATATATATATATATATAGAGTATGGCTAAATTGCTATTGGTAGCACTTCGACCGAGGTGCTTATGGGATCATATTTTAGCATTTGATGTTCAAACAACAAATTCAAACGGTTAGATGTTTAATCTATACTACAATCTGCTTGGAGACCAAATTTTACATTTTTTGAAATTTTTTTACTATTTATTAAGTTGGTTTGAAAACCGCTGTTTTCAATACTTCAGAAATTTAATAAAAACAACGGTTTTCAAACCAGCTTAATAAATAGTAAAAAATTTCAAAAAATGTAAAATTTGATCTCCAAGCACATTGTAATATAGATTGAACATCTAATGGTTTGGATTTATTATTTGAACAACAAATACGCTAATATGACCACATAAGCACTTCGTCGAAGTGCTGCCAGCAGCAAATTAGCTGGTCCTTACACACACACACGGATGGTTAATTATTTTCACATGCCTGCATTTCCAAAATTTTCGTAATTTTTTCTAACTTATACAGCACTCAAATTCTAACCAATCAAATTATATTAATCAGATTAGACTATCGTGATAGAGCATCTACATCTCTGGTATTATTATAGTTTCTAATATAATGTGGCAGTTTCTAATCTAGTTTCAATTATGTGAGAGAATTTCTTATTTAGAAACTATGCAGTAAAGTTTCTAAGAAATTGTTTATAAACTCTATGTTAGTCAAATGATTGGCTCAAATTATTTTTTCTTTTTAATTTTTTGCTGACGTGGCTTAATAAAAACTCTAAAATTAATTGCAGGGATGTGAGAGTTAGAAACTTTAGAAACCTTAATTTATAAAAAATAGTTAACAGTTTCTTAAAAACTCATTTAAGTTGCTGGAATGTAGACACTCAGTAACAAAGTAAGGCGATGATCACATTAACTTTCTCTTTAGAAATCACAATCAAAGAAAATGATTTTGGTAGTTAAGAAATAGTGTCAAGAGTCTCTATTAATGATTTAAGGAAAATAATTTGTTGGATGTAAGTATGGGTGGAACTGGAAACTTAGATTTGGAGATTGGAATGTAAATACATAGTGTGCAGCAGTGAAATTTGAATATGAGTTCTCACAACCACACAGTAAAATTATAATCAGTAAGCTACAACTAAGAGCATCTACATCTCTAAAACTCAAAAGATTTTTAAATAACTGTTAACTACTTTTTAGAAATTATGGTCTTTAGAGTTTCTAACTCTCACATCCTTGAAACTCATTTTAGAGTTTCTATTAAGTCACGTCAGCAACAAATTAAAAATGAGAAACAATTTGAGCCAATCATTTGACCAACATAGAGTTTATAAACAGTTTCTTAAAAAAAAACTTCCCTGCATAGTTTCTAAATAAGAAACTTTTCCACATTCCTGAAACTGAATTAGAAACTGCCACGTCAGATTAGAAACTATAATAGTTTCAGAAATGTAGATGCTCTTACAAGTATACATTTAGTATTTTATGTGGAAGTTGAATCATATAATTTCTTTTTTAAAAGATAAAATTTAATTAAGTTTCAATATATATTTTTAAAATTTTAAAATTATAGAAGTCACAAAACATCTTTACCGAGGCTCTAGATTTTCAATGGATATAAGTCAAGAAAAAAGAAAGAGAAAAGAGATTGTAAGAAAATATTGAAAATAAGAAAAGAATAATTTGAAAATAACATCTAGAGTACACTTAAAGCTCCCCCTGATTTCGTACTAAACAGTTGAATTATTAATGAAGGTTTTTTTATTAAAACATTATTTTCCAACAACTATTGTGCAGTAAACTTGGCTTATATAGATTTGAACCAAGATTCCATTTAGTTCTTTCATGTTTCAACAAATCCAACTACTCAGTTATTAAATAAAAGTAACATAAAAAAGGTCGTATGATCTATTTGGAGCATCTTTAATTAATTAATTAATCAGGTGAGCATAAGATTTTTGTAATGTTAGAGTTGATCCCATTTCTAAGTTCACTCAACAACTTTTACCCCTAGTTGATATTTAGGTACACTAATTACAGATAATTTTGAAATATAATTGATAATTTTACACGAGAGTTCAGTTCTTTTCTTAGAGTCGGTTATTGCCAATGACCAATGAATATTTTAATTTTTTAATGAGGGGTTTAAATGTTTTCATTTTAGTGTATTCATTTTTAATATTTAATAAATTAAAATTTAAAACTTAAATGTCAAAATAAACTATTAGATATCATCAATAATTTTTTCTATGTATATGTAAATGATTGTGACATTTCAACTTTATTTTGATTGTTATCAAAAACATGTAAAAATATGTTAATGCGGATAATTTCTGAATGTTAGTTTTTTAACCTATTAATTTATACACACAGAATATATAGAATTAGTTATTTTTATGTTCATGTAGAGAAAATAATATAAATCATATCTAGCAGTTTTTAGTATAGAAGTTTTAAAGTTTTAAAAAAAAAAAATAAGAAAAACGAAGACATACACAAAAAATAAAGCCACGTGAATCCTCCTCTCTATTATTAACTTTTTTTAATATTTAAATAATATAACAATATAAAAATAAGGGAAAATTGATTATTTGCCACTCCAAAATCTTAAGATTTAAAAAATACCATCCCAAAATTAGAAATCATTCTAATACCATTCTAAACTTAGTTAATTTTTAATTTTACCACTCCAAATAATTAATAACTAAAATACATTCTTCCTCTCCATCGAACTCTCTTATTCTATCCTTCTTAAACTTCTAGCCTCCAACCATCCACTGTGCAATCAAATTGGAAAACAAAAAACTAAAGCATAACAACAATAAAATATCCTAATCAGCCCTACACAATACAAATTCAGAAAGAGAGAGAGAAAAAAAAAAGGTAACAGAAACATCTAACAAAGACTGCTCAAGCACATGTACCCATTAGGAGCAACTCCAATAGAATGAAGAATCATATTCTTTCTAGTCCATGCATCATTTAAGCCTAGAGGGTGATGGCGCTAGGGGAACCGGGTTCAAACCCATGAACCCGGAAGCGGTACAGGCAGGTGAGCGTCGAGCTGCCATGATTGGAGGAGCAAAAGAGCCGCACTATGTTCACCAGCTGTTGATCTCTGTTGCTCGTGTCAACGGTGAAAGAGGGATAGAAGAAAAGAGTTGGATGCAGCGGAAGAGGATATTTTAGTCATTAATTATTTTGAGCGGCAAAATTAAAAATTAATTAAGTTTAGAGTGACATTAAAATGATTTCTAATTTTATAGTGATATTTTTAAAATTTTAAAGTTTTAGAGTGACAAATAATCAATTTTCTCTAAAAATAAAAGAACAAATGATCTCCAATATAATAGACTACAATGCAAAAATGGACAAACTTAATCAACTTCCACTAACTGGCAAGCTAGTAGCAAATTTACAACATACTTCTTCTAGCAAATTCAATGTGTATGTAATAAAGCATGAGTTTACTAAAATAATTAATGAAATATTCATGAGTTTACTAAAATAATTAATAAAGCATGAGTTTACAACATACTCCTTTTAATAGAATCAGAGTCGGTTCGATATCCAGATCGAAGCTGTTCGATTCACATCAAGATTCTCACAGATAGCTTCATAATTTGTACGTATCAAGTGCATTCAAATTTGTTGAGTGATGAAGATAGTGAAAAAAAAAAGACATTCTTAAAAAAGTAAGGGAGATTTGATTTATTGTCATTTATTTGCATTGAATTGGCATGTTCGGTCTCACAGAGGTTTGGATATATGCATAGTATTTGTACAAGGCTTCAGATTAAAAATGCAGTTTTTAAACATTGTATTTTTGACATTAGTCTATAAATATTTACCTTTTAGCTTTTTATAATGTAATTGTTTTTGTTTCAGTAGATCTAACAAGATGTAACAAATGAAAATGCAATTCAGTCTCTGTTTGAAAATTGCATAATTTTAACGATTTAGATGTAATGATTAGATATATATTAAGCTTGTGCTATCATTGGTAGTACTTGCAAATGACCAATCACCTTCTTGCACCGAAATCTCTACTGTCAATTCTTAATTGATAAGAATTGATTTCTACCAAACATGGTTTAATGGTCCAATGGGTTCGTGTGAGGAGTTGGTGTCAAGTGGGACCACGTTAGCTGGTTGTGGGTCCTCATCTTCCCACTCTCAACAGATCAAAGAAACTGAGCAAGAGAAGAATGGGCCAATTATCAGTTTATGGTAATAAAATATTACAAGTGAACATTTGCTTGTTTGTTCCTTCAAAAATGTCCCAATTTAAACTAATCTTAGATGTTAGATGAATGATACCGTTTGATCTCGGATGAATGTCCATGTCTGCATAAATTTCTTATGTTAAATGAATTCCTGATGATTGTACATAGATGTAATTTTTATGATTCTATGAGATGTACGCATTCCTTAGGATCCAGCTCCTCCCAAGTACCGTAGAGGATCCAGCTCACTTTACAGTTTGAGATTTAATCTCAACCGGTACGACATTCGGACTAGTACAAGAGACAGTTTTATTGGGCTTTGAGATTTGTGCCAACTTAAAAAGAATGATCCGGATTCACTAAGGCTCTATTCGGCCATCACTGTTCTTGTGGGAAAAAAAAAATTTACTTGGGACCTATTTAGTGATTCAAAATTTGATGGAAACGAATGGAATATTGAATTAATTCCCCATATGTTTCTCAAGTCTGTTCGGAGGCTCTGTTTTTTCCGAACCATTACCCATTTATTTTCCCAATCAATACCCAAGACAATGTAAAATTATAGAAAAAAGTTCGCATTGTTAGATCAAATTTTTGTTTTCCCACAACGGCTTACTTTATTCTCTCTCCTCTATTTCACTCAAATTCAGTCCAAATCGGACAAAAAAGTACAAACAACACGTCCAAGAATCTTATATAAATACCTCTAGCAGTTTTAGAACGTGTTCGGCAGACGGAAGAGAATAAAAATGAGAATGAGATTGCAAAATTTTTAAACTAATTTTTAGAGTGATTTTTTTTTTTCTGATATGAACGGTAAATTTCAAACACGTCCTTTAAACTACTCTTGTGGGACTAATTATACATCCCAAATCCGGACTGCTCTTGTTCCTTCTTCTTTTGTGATTTTATTTACAATATTTTACTTCCTTTCACAAGGTGAGATTGAGGTAGGGGTGAAAACGGAGCCAGATTATCCAGCGGATATCCGCTCCGTATCCGGATATAATTCAAATCCGGATAATTCCGGATACGGATTCGGATAATTTTCAGAAATTCATAAAAGATCCGGATACGGATACGGAGTCCTAAACGAAGAGGATATCCAGATTATCCGGATTCAGATAGTTTGGCCAGACCCATATAAAAGAGAAATAAATATTTGCTATAGGTGGGATTTGAACCCATGTCCTCTCATCTCAATACCTTTAGACTAAGCTTCAAATCACTACACCACAACATCTTTTGCTACCATACACTTATTTGATATATATATATTATATAAATAGATTATCTCTCATCTCTTATAAGTTCATTAATATTTATATTTAATGTTTTAATTAATATTTGTATCTTAGAAGTTTATATATCTTAATTATCCGACCATTATTAGTTTTATATCCGTATTCGAATCCGTATCCGTAGACTATCCGTTCCGTATCCGTATCCGTTTAAGGCGGATTTGGTTTTGAATTTTGATATCCGTTTACTATCTGTATCCGTATTCGTATCCGCTCATTATCCGACGAATGCGGATATGGTATCAGCATTATCCACTCCGTATCCGCTCCGTTTTCGCCCCTAGATTGAGGTCTTCAAGCATGCCACGCTAGCCTCTGTATTTTTTTATATAAGTTTGAATTTTTGCAAGTTGAACCTTTAAATTCATAAATATTATATTTAAATGAAAATAATTTTAAATATTTATTAAATTTACCAAATGTTACAATTAACATTTTTTACAAGCCAATCAAAATATTAAATACAACACAATATTGGACTAATTAGAAATATATATATTTTAAATATGTTAAGATTTCTCACAATTAATCTCACGGTACAACCGAACACTCATTTTAGCATCTTTTCATAATTATTCCCGTACGTACTCGTATCTATGGGTTCCCACTTTTTCAAAAGTGGACTCCCATCTCCATCAAATCCAATCCCGTATAATCATTCTCATACGTACTTGGATCTGTTCTCGTTCCTGTCTGGCAGCCTAATTATAAACAATTTTCTTTTGAGATAATGGAGAGGATGTACATGATTCACATTCCTTATTTATGAATGTCTGGTATTTGTTGTTTTTTTTAGTGATAGACATGAAATTGCCCGGACAATTAAAATATGGGCCAAAAGGATTGGGTGAGTGATACCTGAATCAGAGCTCCATTTCTATTATAAAAGAAAACATCTTGGCAGTTTATATGGTTAATAGATGTTCATATCTACAATTCGGTATATGGTCTCTTCAAGTATCTGATCATATTTTTATAATATATAGCTTGTACTGGCACATATACTAAAGTAATAGTGACGATTAACATGTGATTTCATCAACAAAAGATTAAAAAAAATCACATATCAAAATGAAAGCTTTTTCTGGGTATTGGTTGTATTGTTTGATTCTCAAAACTGTGCTATGAATCATGTAATTGTCCAATTATAATTAGATCCATAAAAAAATAAATTTTCAAATCATAAGCAGAAGTTTGCATACAAAAATTAGCAAGTACAATTAGCTATGGATTTTGTTTTCTTTTCTTATAAGACAACAATGTAGATACTTTTTGCGAGAGAAAAAACAAATTTACGACGGTACTCCCTCGCGAAAAGTACCGTCGCAAAAAGAAAAAGTTGAAAAATGAGAGTAGTTCGTCGCAAAAAGTCACTTTTTTATCCTCGCGAAAGGTGTCTCATTCTTGATTTCCTTTCTATTTTCTATGGGCATATAACTCATTTGACAAATAATGTTAGAATTATATTATTTAATATTAATACTTGTACTAATAATTATGATACTAAAAATAGTAACAACAATAGCAACAACAACAATGATAATAATAAAGTTAGAATTATGATGTTTCTTAAATTTACCAAGTTCTTTGTGAGCTAAATTCTAAAATATATCGGATTGGTTTCAAACGATAAATTTAAACTGTTGAAACCGATTTACTTAACAAGTGGTGCATTTATATGTAAAATTTATTAAATTTCAAACTAATTTTGTATAAAGTAGAAAATATCAAAATAGATGAAGATTCATAGTTAAAGATAATTAACTAAGTTAGAGGTGATTTTATTTAAAAAGAGGTTCTAAACATTCATAGTTAGTATTGTATTACTTTTCAAACCAAAACATGGGCTATATACTTTTTACAAAAATAGATGCTAATAAAATCTGTTTTGTAAAAGTACAAATTTTGTTTTATTACCAATAATGGTATAGAGAAGTTGGCATTATTATACTAATTCTATTATGCAAGTATTTTATTTGGCGTGTATACTAAGAGGAAATCATGTTTGTTCCAAGTGCAATTATTGAAGATGGATAAACATTTTTTATTTGCAAAAGAGAGCAGCCTTATAGAAGAGAATTATTTATTTATAGAAAATATCATAAAATATTAGAGGGATAGAGAAAAAACACCTTAATTTTTTTGATGCATAGAAGAATTGATAGAACTTTCACCGATCTAAAAATTTGGATTGATAATTATTCTACCGATCTTTCTATGTATCAAAAAAAATCAAAATACTTTTTCTCTCTTATTTTATTATATTTTCTATAAATAATAAAACCTCTTATAAAAATGTTTAGATAAAATCTATTTTCTTTCTTGGACCATTTTATGAAATTAGCTTGTAATGGGAATTTTTGTCGGAAGTCTTTCCCAAGCAATGCTGACTGGAAAAGGACATTTAATTAGTACTTTACATTAATTTAAGTGAAATATGCAAAAGTTGGCGTTTGTACATTTACCAAAAGTGAAAAAAAAGTGCAGGGTAAATATTTTAAAAGAGCATTTTTCGCTACATACAGCGCACGGGCTATTGAATCATAATAGCACTGCATGGGGTACGTGCGCTGTATGAAGATAAAACAGCTCTGTTAAAATATGGACCCAAAAGTGCACCATAGTTTTTGGGAAACAAGGGTTATGTAAACAAGAGAAACAAAAGAAAGGAAAGAAGCAAAATTGATGTGAGAGGTTAGAGAGAGAAAAATGGCCTGCCACTGTAGGACTGAGATACTCATTGGAAAAGCATTCTTTCTGTAACAATATAAAAGTTTCATCAGATAAAATCACGGAGAGGGTTAATTGAATAAAAGGAGAAGCATGACCTACAATATCAATATGCCCCCCTGCTAAAGAATGTATTCTGAATTATTACCCATATCAGAAAAAATAATAATAGAAAGTATGTATGCATAAGATAACTTGTAAAAAGTACAACTTGTACTATCATTCAAAGCATTTTCACCCCTGGCCATATCACTTAAATAAAAATAAAAATAAAAATAATAGAAAGTACGCATAAGATAATAATGCGTGTTTGACAAACATGTCAAATCAAAGTTAGTGAGATGAAGTTAAACGGCTCCATAATAGCATTAAATCTTTAATTTTTAAGACCTTTTGTTCTTATATAGGACATTCATATTTTGTATTCACTATGTTTTATCTACTTAAAAATTACCAATATTCCAATTACGTAAAGTGGTTTCATTTCTACTTCGTTTTAATTATATTTTAATTGAGCACAAGTCATATTATTTGAAAAAAGATTCTCATTCTTTATTTGTTTTATGCCTCTTTGACTTCTTTAATTATACTAAGACTAATTTTTAGATATTCTCATCAAACTTAGTTATTTTTAATTGCATGTGAATGTTCGTCTGAAAGATATAAATGAACAAATATTAAAGAAAATTCAGTTACCATGACATCAATGATATTTTAGTCCAAATATTATCAATTCTAAAACCTAACAAATTATCTCTAAAGAACAGATTCAAACTGTTAAATTTGATTTACTTCATGAGTAGTGGTGCATTTATATGCAAAAATATATAAATTTTTTTAAAATTTATTTAGTATCAAGTGAAACGGTCAAATATAAATTTTTAAAAAATTAATTTATGCATTCATTTTTTATTATTGTTTGACTACTTGACTTGTACTAAAATAATTTAAAAAATTATAAATTTTGTATATAAATACATCACTCATAAAATAGATTAGTTTGAATTTATTAAAGAATATTTGATAAATTTTGAAATTGATAGCACATACTATCAAACAAATATAATTTCTACAATCTTTTCAAAACTGAAATAAACAATACTCTTAATTTTAATGCATTGCATAAATCTTTAACGAAGGACTACATCGTAATTTGATTATTTCCACGAGAACTTATCCACAACACGAAAATAGAAAGAAAAAAGCAACAGTAACACACTAACACTAGAAAGAAAAAAGTTTTATTAGAGAGAGAGAGAGGGGAGAGAGAGGGGGGGGGAGAGAGGGGAGAGATTTAAGCCATGAGCTTCAGAGCAGAATCCAAAGTACGAAAGAAGTAGAGAAGCAGAAGGAAACGAAAACCGAAAGGATAATCATTTGTTTTGATTGATAAAGGGGGGAAGGCAAAGAAAATAATAAAAGCTGATAGATAAGTCCGAAGGCCGTCTGATCTTTCTTCTCTCCCCCGATCCATTTACTGGTAAGTCTTCTGGGATTCAATTTCTATTTCCTTCTGATTTGAGAGAGAATAGTGTTTTTTTTTTTTTTTTTTTTTTAAATTGAGGAAAGATAGAATAGTTAATTTGAAGAGATTTGTTGGCTGTTAAATCCGATTTGATTCCGTTAGGTGCGGGCTTGTTTGATTTCCTGTTTTTGTCGATCTAATTTATAGGTGATTTCTTTTTATTTGCACTTGATTTCTCAAAAAGGAAAGCTTTATTTTTTCCTATTTGTAACTTAGATCTGTTATCAAGCTTCCTCTATCCGAATCTGGATTATACTCTACTCTTCATTTCTTTGAAGCCAATTGGAGTTCTCATTTTCATCTTATGCAGATCACTTATTCGGAGATTTCTCCCCTGAGAAAATAGGTACCTCTCTCTCCTAATCCCGAGAAATGTTGGAAGGTCAATCTTGCCTAATCTCTCCTGCCTTACCGAGCTGCTGCAAGCCCGAACAGAAGTGGATTTACATGACCTACCTGTTTGAGTTTGCTGCCAAACCCACCAAAAAACAAAGGCTCCAACCAGAACCTGAACCCGTTAATGCCCCATCGGATTGCCAATCGGGCAATGGGTCAAATGACAGGTCAAATTACTCTGATTCAAACTCTCTCATTAACTCAATTGGCCGAGACAATTCGATTGATTGTCTTTTACGCTGCTCCCGTTCTGACTACGGGTCCCTTGCGTGCCTGAACCGCAGTTTCAGATCCCTAATCCAAGGGGGAGAGCTGTACCGGCTGAGGCGCCAGCTCGGCATAATCGAGCATTGGGTGTATTTCTCTTGCAACGTGCTTGAGTGGATCGCTTATGACCCGAAAGAGAACCGCTGGATGACCCCACCACGCATGCCGCATGATGAGTGCTTCATGTGTGCTGACAAAGAATCCCTTGCAGTTGGCACTGAGCTGTTAGTCTTCGGTATAGTTTTCCAGCAACAAATTGTATTGAGGTATAGCATTCTTTCCAACTCCTGGACGCGTGGTGTGCAGATGAATCAGCCTCGGTGCCTCTTCGGATCGGCGAGTCTAGGAGAAAAAGCAATTGTGGCGGGTGGCACTGACATGTGTGGTACTGTTTTAAACTCTGCTGAGCTGTATAATTCTGAAACTAGATGCTGGGTCACAATAGCCAGTATGAATACAGCTAGAAAAATGTGCTCTGGTGTATTTATGGATGATAAGTTTTATGTTATTGGGGGCATGTCAAGTAATACCGATATTTTGACATGTGGGGAGGAGTATGATTTGGAGAGAGGAACCTGGCGGGTCATTCGTAACATGTCTGCCGGATTGAATTGTGTAGCCGGTGCGCCACCACTCGTTGCTGTTGTGAAAAATGAGTTGTATGCGGCAGATTACTCAGAGAGGGTTTTGAGGAAGTATGATAAGAAGAACAATGTGTGGGTTACGTTGGGCCCCATGCCGGCCCGGCCTGATTCTGTAAATGGTTGGGGCGTGGCATTTCGTGCTTGCGGTGATAGATTGCTTGTGATTGGTGGGCCCCGGGCATATGGTGGGGGCATGATTGAGATCAATTCATGGGTGCCTGATAATAATGGTCCTCCTCAGTGGAATATAATTGCCGAGAGGCACTCAGGAAGTTTTGTCTATAACTGTGCAGTGATGGGCTGCTGATTTTTGACAGTCTTAAGAGATTTTTCTGAGAAAATCTCTACTGATTCTGGTAGAGGGATAATTTCAAGGCCCTCCTTTTCTTTTAAAATTTCAGAGTTTACTCAAGGTTCGCATGGGAAACCCACAGGAAAAGTTTGTTTACTGCTTCTGTGTCATGTGACCTTTGGGGAGTTATCATTTGTGCTTTGTTTTCGTATTTCAGTTAAGTCTCATTGAATTTGTATCTAGATAATTTGTTATGTTTCCATCCTTGGAGAGTAACAGATTTATAAATTTCTAATCTCCCCTGATTCTTGAAATCAATTTGGAATTGTAGATTAACACTTTGGTGGTTCTTTTGTTCCTGTCTTTATTAACTTTCTTTTCTTCTGTTTTGTTTATGAGTATGCATAGAAATATACCAGTGGAAAACCTGTAGCTTAACATCATGCATAGAAATAGCTTGCTGGTATATACCTTTCTGAAATTATACAATTTAACTTACAAAATGCAGTAGTTTAAGTTATAGGTTCAAAATCCAGTTTGAAGATTTCTAGTGGATATTTAATTTACAAGGCCTAATCTCTATTTTAGGTAAAAAAAATGCTGTAGTTCAATATCATATACATGCCAGATACCAGAAGCATGCTTCTGCAGTATATTGTTTTAGTACATTTCAGGTTGTATAGTATTGTATATATATATTTTTTTTGTTCACACTTGCCGTCATGCACGGGTTAGTAGGTTTTGATTATGTCTATCCTAAAAAAAAAGGTTTTGATTATGTCAAGGATACGATTTTGTTCAATTTATGGTTGATTCACTGTTGCTTTAAATTAAAAGAACTTTCAAACTACATGTATTGATCTCAGTCCAAAATTGAAGAACTTGTAAACTACATGCACCAATACTTCAATAGTTCAGAGAAGCTCAGCTATTCTACTTTAAAAAAAATATAAATGAAAAGTACTAATCGGAATGGAAACCCGATTTTTCTTTCTTTTTTTTTTTTTTTTTTGAGTCGAGAATGGAAACCCGATGATAGCAACCGAACAAAACCAGGACACGTGTCAAGCTTAGGTGTCATGAGAGAGGTGGCCGGGTGGATGAAGAAAAATGATTGAACAACGATCGATTATCCGTAAAAAGTACCAATTTCCACCAAGTACATGCACCAATCGCTTTGTCTAGGTATTGTGACCGCAACAGATTCCAGTCAATTCTTACCTCTCCTTTTTAGTTTTTACTGCGGTTTTTTTTTTTTTTTTCTAAGACTATTGAGCATGGGTTCGTACTTCGTACAACGATTTCTGTGACCCAAATCACTCGTGTGGGCTTTTTGTTGTTTGGACCACATCTATCCAACTATTTGTCTACAAAAAATATATGGATCCCTTTCTCTCTCTCTCTCTCTCTTTATAAAATCAAGTCTTTCTGTCCTTGAATACACCTAGCTAACCTCTTCCCATTTGTCGGTGGGTTATTTTTATTTTTTTACTTACTTTCTCAGTTGACTGTACTAATTACAGAGGGTTTGATTTGCATGGTAAGGACGGTGTGGCCAGGCCTGGTACCAGCTACTGGTCCTTGGCTTTCTTTTGGGAGGCATCCAAAAGCTAGTCTGGTTTGGTGGCACCGCATTTAATTTTTATTTTTCCATCTTTGTTCATTTCATTCTATCATTTTTTAGTGATATGTCAGGTGACTAATGTTTTCTGCAACGCTTGGTTCAAAATAGGAAATTCACTTGGGGTTCTTTCTTCAGCTGGTTTTCTTTCTCAAAAGCAGCTTTATGAATCCATTGATTCCATTCAAATTTGTTTGGAATTTTTCTCAAACTTCATTTAAAACCAGCTTTTTGCAGGTAAAGTTTGTCAAATATAGTTGGTGCAAGTTAACTTTTTCCTCTTGAACTAAACAAACTAATTAATTAGTTTATGTTATACATTCAAAATTATGATACAGACTAGTTTATTTGAAAGTGTTATTTTTTGCCAAATTCTATGAATTAATTACCTAGCCTGTTCAATCTCTGTTTATTTTACGGACATCTTCATGCCAAAATACCCAAATTATATCCGGTCAATTTTAAGACAATTTATAATTCGTCTTAACTTCCGGTAAAAATTTGAAACAATAGAACCCGGATAAAAGAAAATTCAAAATCATAACATTGTTAACTTAGACATAGTCACATAGGCAAAATAATAACCTTAGCTATTAAAGAATTTGTCTTTGATATGGTGGCAAAGGCACATGACTCCTATACGAGAGATTATGAGTTCGAAATCTATAAAGTAGAAATCTATTCTATATTAAAACATAGAAATTTGAAATATATTGAGTGAGTTGACATCCAACTCATAATTAAAAAAAAATAAAAAAATAACCTTAGCCATTAAACCTTTTTCTTCTTTGATTTTATTTCGTTTCCCCAATAGAACAGACTAGGCTCAACTGCCCAAATAGAATTTGTGCATATATAGTATACTTCTGGCCCATGAAATAAAAATGAGTTTCAAGCCCAAAATAAAGAAACAATCAAACCTTAAAATCGCCTCAGCTCATATTGGGCTCGGCCCAGATTAGTATGCTTATTCCTGGGGACAAACCTTTTTACTTCTAGGCTTAATATTCTTAAAATTATCAACTTTAAGAAAATTTGTTCGTACAAAAAATTGGATCCTGCATTATTCTTATTAGTCTATTGCGTCGAATTAAAACAAAGAGATGGCTAGAGGGGAAAAAAAGTGCTGTGACTAATATAT
Organism: Carex pumila; assembly: GCA_033356055.1. Taxonomy (NCBI): domain Eukaryota; kingdom Viridiplantae; phylum Streptophyta; class Magnoliopsida; order Poales; family Cyperaceae; genus Carex; species Carex pumila. The sequence goes on along the minus strand of JARJHM010000781.1, from coordinate 130,008 downwards.
GGTGATTTTGGTCTCGTGTCGTGATCTGTACTGTGATCGAAATATTGAGGGGTGGTCACGGCACACGAGTCACGCTGTAACTCGCGTACCGTGTCCAAACGTAACTGATCATGTTTAACTATTTTTTTATAATTTAAGTTAGTTTATTCAAGATTCACTATTTGATCAAGACCTAACGGTCCTAATTACGCGTGACTCGTGCGATTACATGCTTTGCTGTGATCGAATCTTTCCCGTGACGTGCTGTGCTAAATTTCTACAAATTGGTCACAACACGAAACAGTAACACGTGCCATGATATTCTATGACGAAGCTGGCTCCTTGGTGCCATTTTTCCCCCTCTTGAGATGGCTACATGGTTGTTTTTTTTCTCTCTGATATTTTTAAAGAAATTTTTTTTTCAAGACGTACGAATTAGGTGAGTGAAGACGAACGAAATCTGAAGGGAAATGGTGGAAGATAACAGAAAAAAAATGAGATAAAAGAGACCAATCATCACTTTTTAAAAAAAAACACAATTTGTCATTATTCTTAGTCATAACATTAAAATCGGACATACTGTCCTAAACAATGCCGTAATTAACTCAAGCTATAAAAAAAATTTAATACCATAATTAACTCGTAAAAAAAGAAATAATATAATTAAATAAAAATCTAGTATTTTTTTTTGTTTTGAATAAACTTATAATTAGCTTTGAAATTATATATGCTTGCACGTTGGAGGGAGTTAAGATGAGTCTGATTTGAAAGGTAGAAAATCAGTTATGTAAAGATTCCATACCATTCAAAAATAGTGATTTTTTTAAATATATAATTTAATGTGCAAGTACATTTTCATATAAATATTATACTAAACAATTCAAATTAATTATTTGGATTTTAAAAATAAAGATATTAATTTATTAATTGTAGTATGAGCCAATCTGTACAATACTTAATATATATCATAGCCTTGTTCTTGTTCTTGTTCTTGTTCTTGTTCTTGTTCTTCTGCTTCGTCTTCTTCTTCTTCAATTCTTCTTCTTCCTCTTCTTGTTACTATTATTATATGTTGTACAGGGAATGGTGACCCATGAACCAGCAGACAAGGTCACAACACTGTTGCAAGAGTTCCATTCGCATATCCAATCTACAGCTTGCACAAACAACATGTCACCCAAAAATTTACTGCTTTTGCTTCACTTGTCTCTTCACTGGACTACAAATCTCTGTACAGAAATTATCTCCCTTGACTTATTATCACTGCCTCGACATATATATATACTATTTGCAAATTCATGTACCAAAGGAGCATGGCCGCGCACGCTTCCACCAATATGGTATCGCTTAATTTGTTGATATATACGAGACCATGGTCTGTGTTGATATGTATATATGAGACCATGGTCTGTTTTGAATGAAATTATGAATAAGTAGATATTTATCATATATGTACTCCATACTATGACGTGCTTCAACAGTTTAGTTTGATTTTTTTTTTTTTTATAAATTGCCAATCATTCAATTGACTTTATATTTATACTAATATATCTATTTTTTAAAAATATTTATAATTACAATTTTTTTATTTAAAAAATAGATTGTACAAATAATAAATTGAGTGAGGCTACCGTAATTAATATGCATAGCGCAAATTGGTCCTTATTATGAATCAATATTTCATAGTCCAAATAGTTGATATGAACTGTTCAACATAATTTCCATATAAAAATTTATTTGCAGACTAATTTTTTTTTTTAATTTTTATACTATTTTTCTAGATACATAGAAAATCACTACTTTTAAATGTTCTGCAATTAATCTTGAGATCAAGTGTTTTTTTCTATACCTACCTAAAAAGATATAAAATTTTTTTTGTTAAATTTGATACACAAGTAATTTCATATGAAGATCGTGATGAACGGTTCAAATTGATTGTTTAAGCCTTAAAAATTGAGATGATAATCCATAGTCTGAACTAAATATATACGCTCTGCACCGTATTTAATAAATAAATACATGCTAGAATTATTCATACGATATAAATAAAAATAAGTTAATTAATAGACGACAACCGCACCTGAGCTGTAAAAATATAGACGACAACCACATTGACCTATGGATTTGTCTTATCATTTTTTTCTTTAATAAGCGAATGCAGAGAGAGAGAGAGACCCTACAAAAGACAAATATTTAATAATGTAAAATATAGCTCTACGCTAATATCTTTTCTCTGACAAAACCACTATACTCTTACTTGCGGGACCCACATTGCGTCCGGTAGGTCCGGCTTTCCTGAGTGATGTTACTGGCTCAAGACTTTGTTTACTGTTATAGTGAAGAAAATTAGTTATTTAATTACCAGTTTTATTACGAATGTGTTACAATGTATTACATTATATGTATAGATTATGTGACGTGATTTGTATGTTGTATGACGGATTTATTTTTTAGCTAAAATTGATATATGTAGATTTTGTTTGAACGGTCTGACTTCAAATAGAAATATTATGTTACTTTAGGGGATATGGATTTCCGTGCTGTAATTATTTTTTAAAATATTGGTACAATACCGTGATTGTCTGGTCACAGTACAACACAGTCACATTAATCATGTCCAGCTAACTTAAATTGAAAATAAAAGTTAAACGTGATCCAATGTAACCAGTTATGTTTAGATAAGCATGTGCGATCATAATATAACTAACGTACCGTGGTCATTAATATACTGTGACCGTCTATTTCAATTTAATTATACCATAAAAACATAATCACAACGTGATTAATCACATCACAACACCTATTTACATCTCTAATTTTAATTATGTCACATGGCATGACATTTTTTTTTTTTTTGGGAACGTGAATTAACTATATAAAATATCGGAATTTTCTCTTGCTTGTATGTATATTATAAGAAAAAAAAATTTCACTGAATATTTTCATTTTTTACACATCTCAGTAAAATCTGTCGTCGTTAATTGACTATCTAGAACATGTATCCATTTAATCTAGCTAGGCGATCTATAAAAGCAGATACATGTTTGGAAGGCAAACATCCCACGACTAAATGTGTGTGATTTGACAACATAAACAAGCCAATTTGTTAGATATGACCAAAGAGAGGTATCCATGAGGGGCCATTACTTGTGAGCATTAAAAGAATAGCGCAGAATTTTGTCTACAAAAGCTCAGTAATACTCTGTGACAGGTTTCAGACCGCACCGCACACACCGTCATGACTTTGTTTAGTAAAATATTAAAATATAATTGACATATTTATTTTCTTCAAAAATTAACATAATGCATCCAACTTAAACTTTACATCTATTTAATATTTTCATTCAAATTAAAATTGCAGATGTATTTTTTTATCGTACAGATTAAATTTGAGTCAATTTGAGTATTGATTGGTAACTAAAAACATTAAATACATCTATTTGGTACTGTGCATAGCACATACAAATACAGATCAAATATTAAACAAATACAATTACATATACATATATAACTTAAATACCTAATTTAAATATTGTGGTAAAATCAACGTATTATTCAATGAATTATTTTTTATTAGAAAATAAAATTTACATAAAAAGCATATATAATTCAGACATTCAATCATTATGATGAATAAAATAATATTTTTATGTTAAACTTTAATGTCATTAAATAAATAAATAAATAAATAAATATATATATATATATATATATATATATATATATATATCGTTAGCAAAATTTAATTTAATCTCCAACTTAATCATATTTTTAATCAATAAATACTAACAAAAAATATTTTTCTCTAATCATATATAATTCTAAAACAAACCGATACAAAAATATAGATTAAAAACGTATCCGTATCTAAATCCATACAAATGAATGTCTAAAAAACCAAAAATGTACGAACACATATAATATTCATATCCGCAAACTATCTGTTTTTGAACATCCAAATCCGTAAAAATTCAAATACGAATCCAGATTTACTGAAACGAAGAGGAAATGGAGTGATTCGCTGAGAACTGGATCAGGCTGGAACTTCAGAATAAGTAGAGATTTGAGCAGAACGAATTGTCTTTCTTTTCGTTTGAGAATGTCCAACATAGAAGAAGAGGCGCTGAATTTATTTATTTTTCCCTTCATCAATACTAAAATTTTGTTCTTTCTCCCCTTTCTTCTTGTTTTCTTAAACTCTTTCCGGTCTTTAGAATTGGCTTCTTTGAGCTTTTACAAACCCTAAATCAGTGGTAATTGAGTAATTTATCAAACAACTGGGGTTATGTTAGTTTGTTTACAAATGAATTATCTACTTCAGTTTGAATCAATCCGATAAGATAAATTCAATTCCTGAATTATATTGAAATCATCTTCATTGATATCTATTAGTATTCTTATAAATTCTTTCTAAAAAATATATATATATTCTTATCAATTTCATTCTGATCCGAGTCTAAAAGTATCCAACTATTCAAATGCTACAAATCTATGGTATAACAAGTAAATATGAAATTATTATGATGTGCTATTCAACTCCACAAGCAGACTGCAATTTAAAAAAAAAATGCTCAACATATATAAATATATATATATATATATATATATATTTCCATTCTATTATTAAGCATGTTGTGTGTCCGATCCGCCAACGGCTACGGTTGAAAGATGAAACTTCAGATTTGATCTCAGCCCTTCGATTACATAATTTGCCTTCTTTTGATTAAATGCATATGTTTTATGTATAGAAGTGTAAATTTAGTTAAAAAACATACCCACCACATGTGTTGCCACACGTTACGTTACAATTAAAATTGAACAAATTCTGAATTTTAGCGATATATTTATCTGTTTCCATATTTCTCCTCTTCAATTGAGAAGACTCCATCTTCCAGTTTTTTATTTCTTTGTTTCCTTCTTCTTCCTTTCTATACGGATCACAATAGAAATTTTTTTTTATTTTCTTATTTCTCTTTCTTTGTTTCTATACATATTGTTGTGAGCAATTTAGAATATATTTCCAATGTAGAATATATCAATGTGTGTGTGTGTATATTCTAAATTGGAAACAAAGAAGAAGAAAAATATAAATTGGAATGTGTGTGTGAATATATATTTCTCTTGTAATATGTGTGTCCTATACATACAAATGATGACACTTTTTATTTATGTTTTTTGATATCATATTATATGTTGATATTGAATTGTTGTATGATATTTGATATTAGATTCGAATCGAGCTATTATTTGATATCATTTGTACTTAAAAATAAAGAATCATCACATCATCAAATTGTTATCAGAGATCACGATTAATGTTAATTAAAAATACATAATCATATAAATTTTCCAAGGTTCTAAATAGCGATTATAGCGGCATAGCGGGGAGACAAAAAAAAAAGCTATTGCGAATAGTGTAGCTATAGCGGAAGCTCTCATACATAACGATTTTCTCTTTTCAAACTTTATATTCTATATTTTTACTAATTATCAACATAATAATATTAGAGAATTGATGTAACAACTAAATGACAACTAATCTAAGTCTATACTTTTTATCAATTACGCAAATAATAAGAAAAAAAAACTAAAAAGTAACATTATTTAATAGTTTATACTTGAGATGGGCTATGGTGCATTGCAATGTATAGCCTCTTTTGTACATTGGACTATAAATTATCAGATTCAAATTTCAAATGACCGATCCAAACCGTTTATCTTGTTCTACATATTAATATGTATTTGGAGACCAAATTTTATATTTTTTGAAAAAAATGTACTATTTTTTTAGATTTATTGAAAATCATTATTTTTTTATAGTCCAAATTTGTCTGAAAACAACGATTTTCAATAAATCTAAAAAAATAGTAAATTTTTTTCAAAAAATATAAAATTTGGTCTCCAAACACATTAATATGGAGAACAAGATGAACGGTTTGAATTGGTCATTTGAAGTTTGAATATGGTAATTTATAGTCCAATGTATAAAAGAGGTTATACAATGCAATGCACCGTAGTCCATCTCTTTATACTTCATAGTATTACATATTATAATAGACAAAGAGCAATTAATTTTATAAGGTAAATGAAGTCAATATACATATTTAAATATTTTATATATTATAATAATAATCAAAATCATATTTGAATTGAAACAAATGATAATAATTTTACAAATGAATACTATGCAAAGAGCAATCAAAATGAAGAATTAGTATTTGAATATTTCTCGATATGGAATGATAGAATAAATTACAAATAAAAATAGAAGCATATAATTTGGTTTAGTATATTTATCGTAGAAGACCATGTAGCATTAGAAATAATAATAGAAGTATAGAAGTTCATATAAATTGTAAAAAAAAACTCATGTAGTATAGCGGTAGCTATAGCGGGTCTCATATAGCGGTAATAGCGGTCAGCTATTATAATTATAGCGGTCGTAGCTGAGTTAGCATAATTTTATCTCATAGCTTAGCATTTATGGTTTGGAAAAGCTATAGCGCCGCTATAGCTAGCTATTTAGAACACTGAAATTTTCTATTAACACGTGTTTTAAAATTTAAATAATAATTATTTTTATTGATATATTTGTTTCTTCTAATATGTCCCGTTACAACGCACGGGTATGGTACTAGCTAGTTTGAAAACTGCTGTTTTCAGTAAATTTATGCAGCATTAAAATCAACAATTTTCAAACCAGCTTAATAAATAGTAAAAAGTTTCCAAAAAATGTAAAATTTGGTCTCCAAGTAGATTATAGTATAGATTAAACATCTAACGGTTTGGATTTGTTGTTTGGACATCACAAAATAAATAAAATGCGGCAGCAAATTAGCCACAACCTATATATATAGAGAGAGATGAGCTATGGTGCATTGCAATGTATGGAGGGGTTTGTGCATTGGACCATAAATCTAAAATTCAAAATCCAAATGACCGATCCAAACCGTTCATCTTGTTCTCCATATTAATATGTGCTTGGAGACCAAATTTTATATTTTTCTGAATTTTTTTCACTATTTATTAAGTATTTTACAACATTGTTGATCTAACAATGGCTTAACAAAACAGTAAATCAATAGCCACTGGTCTCCAAGCACATATTAATGTGGAGAACAAGATGAACGGTTTGGATCAGCCATTTGGATTATGAATTTTAGATTTATGGTCCAATGCACAAACCTCTCCGTGCATTACAATGTACCATACCCCATCTCATATATATACATATATATATAGTAAGGCTTGGGTGCTATGGATAGCATAGAGGGCCACCGTGCTACGGCTCAATATTCGAGTTTTCAAAATCCAAACGGTCGATCTGAACCATTCATCTTGTTCTCCATATTAATATGTGTTTGGAGACCAAATTTTACATTTTTTGAAATTTTTTTTCTATTTTTTTAGATAGGTAGAAAATCAAATATCTTAATGGTGCAGAATTTTTTAGATTAAGTGATTTTCTACCTGGCTAAACAAATAGTAAAAAAATTTCAAAAAATGTAAAATTTGGTCTCCAAACACATATTAATATGGAGAACAAGATGAATGGTTCGGATCAACCGTTTGGATTTTGAAAACTCGAATATTAAGCCGTAGCACGGTGGCCCTCTATGCTATCCATAGCACCCAAGCCTTACTCTATATATATATATATATATAGAGAGAGAGAGAGAGAGAGAGAGAGAGATGGGCTATGGTGCATTGCAATGCATGAATCCTCTCATGCATTGCACTATAAATTATGGATTTAAATTCCAAACGACCGATCCGAACCGTTCATCTTGTTCTTCATATTATATGTGCTTGGGGACCAAATTTTATATTTTTTGAAATTTTTTTACTATTTATTAAGCAATTTTTAAAGTCGCTGATCTGATGGTCCAGAAAATTTTACTGTTTTTTACTGTTCACAGCAAAACAACAATTTTCAAAAATGCTTAATAAATAGTAAAAAATTCCAAAAAATGTAAAATTTGGTTTCCAAGCACATTTCAATATGGATTAAACATCTAACGGTTCGGATCGGTCGTTTGGACTTTAAATCCATGATTTATAGTGCAATGCATAAGGGGGTCCATGCATTGCAATGCACCATAGCACATCTCTCTCTCTCTCTCTCTCTCTCTCTCTCTATATATATATATATATATATATATATATATATACATACATACTTTATAAGGTTTTTGACCAAAAAAAAGTTAAGCTATAATTTGATGCACTATTCGGTTAATTACATTTTTGAAATAAGAATTAAAAGAACAAGTTTTAATTAATACATTATGACACCAACAACCTTTTGGCATTTGGCATTTGGAACCACCCTCCTGGCTGCTACAGACTACACTTACTTTTCATATCGTGCAGTGTTTTAATTTAATAATTTAAAAATCCTCTTGAGTTGACTAAAATTTTGAGTTACGATCTGAACCATCCGATTTAATTCCACATTAATATTAAAGAGTCCGTGTTGAGTTGAATTGATCTGAATTGGTCTGAATTCTCATCTTACGGTCAGAAGATAAAATCAAACGGTACATTAAATCATTAATGCAGATTCTATATTTTGGAGGTGAAGTGCAATCTATAGTCAAGACTTATGTTCAACTAAACTAAAAAAAAATTGATATTGGAATAATTAAAAAAGTTATTGTAGTGTATTTTTATTTTATAAGAAATACTATAAGGTATAATTGCTTATAAAAATTACAAATTAAATAAGAATTAAAGTGCTAATTTTTAATTTATAGTCACAGGAGTGACTTAGCCACTCCAAACCAACACATATTTATGCTTGTGCTCGAATATATTCAATTTTATTCCTACAAAAATCAAAACTAAGTACTTTTGGTGCACTATTTTCATTTGGAACACAATATTTCAATATAAATTCCATATAGTTCACCTACTAACATTTTTTTGCACACCAAAAACAGATATACAATTTTCAAACCATGAATTACAAATTATTGATTTTTTTAAATGTAATTAAATTTCGCAGAATTATTTAAGTTTTCTATTTTTAAAATATTTTAAAATTGCTAGAATACTCTTAATTAAATTAAATCCATAATTTTTCTACAAATGAAAATGCATATATATATATATAAATAAATTGTATTATTTTTAGAATAATTATATCATTCACCTCACCCCTGTCCCCCCCCCCGCCCTCCCAATTTATCCCCCGCTCTCTCTCTCTCCAAATTAACTTCATTAACTGTCTTTTATCCCTCCATTAGTTCCGTTAAGAATTTCTATTTATTCCCGTATTAATTACTGTCATTTAATAACAATCTTCGCATTAATTATATTATTCTTTTAATAACAATCATCGCATTAATTATACTGTCCTCTAATAACAATCTTCACATTAATTATCCTGTCCTTTAATAACAATTCTCACTAACAATTATTTATCTGTTTATTGATGTTCAAGAAAGTATTTATCATTGTTCTGACAACCATTTATCATTATATCTTAGAAGTATTTATCATTGTCCTTAACATGGTAATACTTTGATTTGATTAAACATTACTTATTGACAAGTTCAAAAAAATATGTATCATTGTTCTGATAAGTATTTATCACTATATCTGAGAAGTATTTATCATTGTCTTTGATGTATATATGTTTTACTGAAAATTGTAATTATGTCTGAGAAATATTTATCTATGTAACATAAAATATTTATCCATGTAACATAAATTATTTATCATTGCTTCTGAGAAGTATTTATCGTTGTCTTTGACATACATATATTTTACTGAAAATTGCAATTTAAAGTTTATAAAAATTGATAACAACTAAATATTAAAAAAAATAACGAGGTATGTTTTAAATTATTTATATGAAAAATATACAATAAAGTTATGTTGGGCTGATTATTATATATGAATTCATATAAAACCATAACAGAATTCAATTCATGCAACATATATACATATTGTCTTTTGTACACATGCAATCCCATGTGATCCATATAACATATACTCCTCAAGATCTAATACAATGTTTATATAGAAGTTATGTCCTTACCACTTAGTAACCATGTGATCAAGTTTTGGCCCAAAAGTTGGCCTCATGTTGCCAAAATACTTGGTTATGATCTAGTTTGGACCTGAATTTCATATATATACTTAGTTTTATTATATCCAACATATTAAAAAGAGAGTATGCATGTGATCAATGACATGATGTCTATTGGTCAATGATCTCCAACAAAATTGCATCTCCAATGAAAAAAAATACAAAGATCAACATATATGTGCATACATACATAAGAAAATTATAGTGTGCATGCATACATACATAATAGAGAATAAAAATTCTCAGTTAAAATTTTCGTCCAAAATTATAAGAAAATATTTATACATAAGAAAATTACAATTATGTCTGTGAAGTATAAATCCATGTAACATAAAGTATTTATCCATGTAATATAAATTATTTATCATTATGTCTGGGAAGTATTTATTATTGATGTTTTACTGAAAGTTAAAATTATGTTTGAGAAGTATTTATCCTGTTGGCTTTTGCTACTACCTTTGTACTGGGTTAAGTGCGAAAAAATACCAAAAAATTAAAAAATTTACGTCAAACTTAAGCCGAGGATCTATCTCCTTGATTGATTTCTAAAACTAAATTTATTTAACAATTAAATAAATTAATATAACATTATACCTTGGTTCCAAATTCTAATTGGAACTATCGTTGAGCTTGCCTCGCTGCTGCTATGGACAAGAGCACCAGATGTCCAGTGCCTCTATCAGTAATCCATCAGGAACGACCAGAGAGCAGATATTTCTTTTTCCATAAATACTCTACCTGCAGCACTCAGCTAAAACAATTGTCTCACTATCTGCAGATACTCTGATTCACAACCACGTGCAAAAGCAGAGTTACCACTGACTTCATGAGATTACAACTCACTCACCACTCAAAATATATACGTCTATACGTATATATTTCTTTCCTAATCCAAACACTATTTGAGAGGAAAAACTCAGAAAGAAAGGAATCTGACTTCATCAGATGATCAATCAGACTTTCCAATCTTGCAAATGGAAATGATATACCTTCTCTCCAACCCTCCACCCCTTTATATAGGTATAGTAGGTCGGTTCTAAGGGGTTAAAGTTGGTTTTGAAAATTACGAAAATGCCCCTGGGCCCAAAAAGGCCCATAATGAATAGTACAAGGCGCAAAAAGGCCCAAATTGAATAGTATTGGACCTGGGCTTTCTTAATTATATTCTTAATGTAATTAAGCCCTAAATATACTAATCCATATATATAATTGTTCTGAACAATTACATTCCTTTTCGGTCTGAGTTGTGATAACTATTGTATGACGTGTCATACATGCTTACAATTTTAATCTGTTTAAGCTTGTTAATTCTATGACATTTCTATATTAATTATAACATTTATACTTAGTATTTAACCATCTTATTAATTGATTATAACTGTTTATAATTAATAATAAGATTCTCTGATTCGGTTCCTATGCGGTGTGACCCGATAAGATATGTGTTATGTTGGCAATAAAGTTAAAAACTATTTTAACTTCTATAAATCATAGGTGGCACCTGGCAGTATAGTTGACCCCCAATTACACAGATGACGTTGTCCATTACAATATCACGATCATGTAGTAAACTTATTAATTTACTTGTGTTAATTCCATCGTCTCATAGCAACATATCAGGTTCAAGGTAGGTGTAATGCTCTGTCACGTCAACATTTTTAGTCATTATCATAAATCATCTCGAGAGAATGTAACGACTATTATAAGTAGAGTCCGGCTAAATTGCTATTGGCAGCAGTTCTACCCAAGTGCTACCGGGGCTATATCTAGCCGTGTGATATCCAAATAACAAATCCAAACCGTTAGATGTTTAATCTATATTATAATCTACTTGGAGACCAAATTTTACATTTTTTGAAATTTTATTACTATTTATTAAGCTGGTTTGAAAACCGCTGTTTTTAGTAAATTTCTGCAGCACTGAAAATAGCGGTTTTCGAACCAACTTAATAAATAGTAAAAAAATTCCAAAAAATATAAAATTTGATCTCCAAATAGATTATAATATAGATTAAACATCTAATGGTTTGGATTTGTTATTTGGACATCACACGACTAAATATAGCCCCAGCAACACTTGGGCAGAACTGTTGCCAGCAATAATTTAGCCGGACTCATTGTAAGTATCCATATATATATAACACTTGATCACAACTAGGTACATGTAATAATCAGCCACGTCAATTTTATTATTGTTGTTGTTAACATAAAGATCTACAAATTTTATATGATTTTGCATTATTCTAAGGCCTAATATGCAAATATGATATCAAGTAGAATAATCATGTGATGAAATATTCAAAAGAATAATAATGGATATACAGCGAATATTATAATCATAACTTCTAGCTCTGATTTGAATAAATTAAAAATATATGTATAGAAAGCTTATTAGGAATCATATAGTTTTTAATATTTTTATGCTTCCTCATATTTGAACGTAAAGTTAGTATATGTGTATAATATAAGACATATAAAATAATTGCGCTCTTAAACTGTCTTTCCTTAAATTTTGTTCTTTCTTCCTACATTCCCTACTCTCTTCTTTTTTTCTTCTTTTCTTTTTTCGAATAGTATTTTCTTTTATGTATCCTTTAGTCACAGTTAAGAGGGGAATGATATAACACCTCGTAATTAAATTGAGGAATAATATTGGCACGACTCAATCTGAATTTAGTCACAGTTAGTAAAAGTAATTACAATTTAATATTTGAATTTTGAGGACAAAATTTTTTTTAAGAGGGAAAGGATGTAATATTCTGTCAAGTCAATTTTTATTTGTTTATTATTATTCAATAAATCTAGAAGTGAATAATTAATACTCATACTTTATGTATAAAACCAAAGATACAAATAAAGATATATGGAAGTATTATATTCCTTTTCTTAGTCATTTGATATAGCCACAGATGATAAACTAAAGTATATAATTGCTCAATTAAACCTTTTGAAACAAAATACATAAAAGCCCAAAGTTATTTTTCTGAACCAATCAAAGTGATAGGTCTGTAATCATGCACGTACTCAAATCTACAAACATTTCAGCAGTGGTTTCCAAATCGGTCAGAAATGTAGTGCTCATGATTTTATTTCAAATATAGATTAAAAAGGCATATCACTAATCACTCCGTAATTCTATCAAATTTCATAATTACTCTAATTGAACTTGGTCACTTACACGCCTAGATGCATCAAGCAAATTCTCTACAAATAATGATGAACTAAGGCAGAAACTCACCCGAGGTGCACCCCCTCTGACCCGGCAGCCACCGTAGCATGTACGCCGCAACAACCTATCCACTGTTGTCGTGCGCTCCCCTATCACATATAACCCAAGACCGCTGCTCCTACTCCAACCCGTGGCTGCCACCCTCCGTCGTCTTGCGTATTCCAAGCTCCGGAGGTAACCCAAGTCCGTTGATTAAATTCAAACATTTAAGTTAATGCTGATTCAAATAATAAATCTAAATGTAGTTTAAATTGTGAGAACTAATTAAATCTTATGTCATAATCTAATCTTTGGGTCAAGACATGGCTGAGACCAAAAGTAATATTATTCGTCCGTTCTGAATAAGTGAAAATTCTTATTCATTCAATCTTCTCTTATTCGCTTATTTTATGTTTCATAACTTAATTATATTACATTTTTTGAAATATTCATGAGTAATTATTTACTAGGCAACGATATTATATAATATATTAAAGGGGAAATAAATATGTCTTACCTTCTGATGCACAATAATTAGTTCCTAATATACTTGTACAACTGAATTAATATATAAAATACTTTAGATATTTCCTTCTTGATCTGAAAATTAATAAGATCATTTACTATATTTTTTTTCAGTTAACATTTAAATAAAATAGTATAAAATAATATTTATTTATTATACATATATATATAGCAAAGTATAAAATCCTAATTTCAGTTACTAAATTTATGTTATACTTCTCATTCTAACACCATATACTAAATATTGCTTATGAATAACTTTTGCAAATAATATCTTAATTAATTCTTTTAGCTTGCAATTAATCTTTGTTTCCTACAGATTACATGTCGTTAGCATTTATAAATGCATATTACACTATCTACAGTTATATAACTTATTAATTATTGTTTGCATATATAGTAATATATTTTAGTGACAATAGTTTCTAAAGCAGATTTTATTAATAATATTACAAGTTTTTTATATGGTTTTGTAATTAACTTCTCATTCTCATTTAGTTATATTAGTAATAATTAACATTCTTTTTGGAGTTATAATTTTTGCTTTTATTCTCGGATCTGTTTTTACTATACTTTGATTTTTAAAATGTAACTTTAAATAAAGAACAATTAAAGTGCGTTAGAAAATACAGACAAGTGTCATGAAGCAATATTAATTAGAAGTAGTATTTACGTGACTTAGGTTCGAATTTCAAAGTACTAGAAGACAAGAAGATTGACTAGGATTCTCCTACAGTAATAGGTGTGGGTTTTCTAGACTTTATAAAACTATTTTACTTCGTATTGTCATTAAACTGTTTATTATTATTGCTTTAGTCGGATTTATGCATGTTGTTGTCGAACCATTCGTATGACTTGAGTAGACATAAATAAATTTGCATGAAATGATAGGATTCATATATTGATCAATGGACTTGCATGAATAGGATGTGTTGAGCATGACATGAACTGTGTAATTGAATAAATGTGTTTTTGAAAAAGAACGAATATGGTAATTGAACAGGGGCCAATATGCTTGCATATTGGGATGTATACATTGGGTTTAGTTCCGACTGGACCCCTCGTTAACGTGACTGTAGATGAAAGTGGTCCTGTCACGGATGTGATTGTAGGCTGATACGGTCCCTTCACGGATGTGATCGTAGGCACAAGCGATCCTTTCACGGACGTGATTGTAGGCGGAAGCGGTCCTATCACGCCAAGACCTAGAGGCATATGAATTCACCGTCCAGTGAGGCAAACGAACAAGATTAACGGATTTTTGTTTAAATAAATGAAAGTAGTAAGTAATGATAGACCATGCATTACATTAAAAGAAGCATACACATTTTATTTTCTTATCATATTTGTCAATATAAGTAAAGGTTTTCTAAGCTCTGGGCTGGAACTAAATCCTGCACTGAGAGAAGGTTTGATCTCTCACCTGTTCCACTTTTATGTGGGTTCCAGGTAATGAAGATGTAGGATTCGAGCAAGGACAAGAGTGAGATTAAGCGGGAAGGATTATAATTGATAAATTGCCACATGTTGTTTGCTTTTATTTTTATAATTCGATGATTGATACATTGAGCAGGCATGGCAGTGCTTGTGTTACTAGCCATGTCTGTCATGATTGTTTGTTGAACTCGTTTGATTATGAAATAAATGTGGTTTTATTTATATTGTTATTGATAATGTATGTGATGTGCATACGCATTACGTAGAAATACGTGGCGGGTTGTCCCGGGGTGTGACAGGAGGTATGTGTCATCCCTACAAACCTAATCTTTTCTTGATCTTTGAGTATATTATTTTATATGATTAATCTCTATTAATCATACCGTATACGTATAATCCTACTCCTATTAAGGGGCCCAATACGAGGGACGATAGTACTTTTGGTGAGCATCTCTTTCTCTGCACAAGTCATGTGTACTGAAATGTCACATTTATAACTACTTTTTACAGATAGCTTTGATAACACTTACGAATACACATTCCTCATGTAGGAAAGACCACATCTCATAATGTAGAATACACTGAAATGAAATCGTTAATGACACAAACACATTACCATTTAACTTCTCATTTAGGGTCAGTTAATACCATGTTCTTAATATGTATCTATGTGATTAAATGACAACTTTTTGTCTATGATCTGTAAAACTTAATCATTATTTAATCTACATACTAACCTTATAATGGCTAATTAGTGTTCCTGCTAATTACCACGGTTAGTGACTATTTGGAGTATTTATCATCTATATTATGAAGTTTCACAATTTTAGTCATGAACTTAAAATAATTCATAAAGGCAATAAAACTCATGGACCAAAATGATATATATTAATTATCCAATTCATGAACAAAATTATGATTGACTTCTAGATTACATTAGCATATTCATGTAACATAAAGTATTTATCATTATGTCTGAGAAAAATTTATCATTGGGTGAGGGGATTGTTTGTTTAATGGTCCCTAATTGTGTGGGGACAATAAAAAAAAAATGAAATTTTGTGTGGGGACAATTAATAGATTGATTTATTCTTTCATAAATAGAGATCGTTGCATAGGGATTAATACTTTGCAAATTCAAGATAAATACTTTGATGCTTCAAGTTAAATACTAACATTTTACAAAACGCTTATTAATGACTAAGCGGTCCCCCCCATGATTTTTTTGACAGTTTGTGAAGGGTTTTTTTGCTGGGATAAAGCTACGGAGATTGTTATCAGAATCCTTATTTTTAACTATAATTAAATTATACTAAATTTATTTTCACATTTCAGATGCTGATATATGCATAGTATAGCAGTGCAAACTGCATAGGGTTCTTTCTTCCTCTCCTTAACGTGCTGAAGGAGAAAAAATGCAGTAGGAGACTAGAAGGAATAAATAAATAAATAAACGCGCGGTTAAAGCCATAAGAAAAAGAAAAAAAAAACAGAGAGAGAGAAAAAAACAGGAAGAAAATAGATACTGATAATCCCTTACGTATTCGCGCTCTGTATTTGAAAATTATCTGAATCCAGATTAAACAAATACAGATAATTGCGGATACGGATACATATATATTTTTTGTATATGGTAAAATAATATCGGATACATATACGGATAATTTCATGAAAGTAAATATCCGTATCCGTATCTGCAATTATCTGAATCAAAAATTGCTTTCAACCGGCTCTGACTTTACTATTTTGGATAGAAGTTGTTATATAATTATCTTATATTCATTTTAGTATTGATTGTGGAATAAATAATAATGCTATATGGTTTTCAATTTAATCACTTTTCGCTGATAATGATGCTACAATAGCACTATTTTCTTTTCTTTTTTACTCTTCATTCTTTTCATTTTTAGTCTCTGTTAAATTAGTTTTAGCCATTGTTTCAAGACAACAACAAGACACTCTTTTATATCTTACAGTGTATAACTCAATTATCCGACAATTATTATTTTCATATTAATATTTGTAATTATTCGTTCCTTATCCGTTTAAGACGGATTTAATTTCAAATTTCGATATCCGTTTACTATCCGTATCCATATCCACTAACTAAAAGACTAATACAAATATGGTATTAGCATTATCCGCTCAGTTTGCACCCCTAATCACTGGGTATTGTCGAAAACAAGAAGAATCATCTATGCTGGGTAAATATACTGACAGAGCTAGTTGAGCTATAACCGATCAATTGACAAAAAAAGAAAAGTTTTTTTTTTTGCTGAAAAAAATAAAGTAAAAGGTTAATTGACAAACTGAAAAAAAAATGGTTACTGGTGTCAAGGTGTGTTGCATCATTGCATGCATGAATTCAAACCAGCTCTGTTAATAATTGTACCCTCTACATGATGGAATGCAAGACTAGAGGTGTTATTGGGTCGGGTTGGTTCCGAATACTATTATATTTGGACCTGTATCCTAAAAGTGTTTGGATCCGAATTTCAATCTATATACTTATTTGTTTCAAATCGGATCGGGTCCGGATCCGAATACCTATCTACCCGTAGATATTTCGGGTCTAGTGTTTTGGTTCCGGGTAGATAGATACCCATAACTTATTTGTCGATTATCGGGTCCGGTTCTGATACAATGTGATTCTGGATCTAGAGCAGGTATATGTCACAAAAAAATCAGGAGGATGAAGAGAAAATAACTTTTAAAAATAAAAATATTGAATAAGAGATACAATTTTTTGAAAGTAAAATATTGGAGATGACGATTTCCTTTTCTATGGTATATAAAATCTATGAATGAAATACTAATAATTTGTAGAAATGACATATCAATAAGAGCAATAATTTTTCATTATTATACAGATAATATCAAGGCAAATATTGAATGATATATTCATAGCAATAAAATTTATTTAAAAAATTAATGTGACTATTATGGAAGGATTAAATTTGGCATTCATCTATGTGTATAAACATATTGGGTCGGATTCAGTTATGGATCGGATAATTAAATGAAACCCATATCCTACCGATTAGAGTATTGGTTCCAGTTCGGATCCAGATCGGATAATAAATAATTAATTTTGTATTTGTACTCATAATTTAACAGGTTATATTTTTTAAACCATACCCTATCTAAATTAATCGGATCCGGATAATCCGGTAAAAGTAGCACCTCTATGCAAGACGGACGACACAAGGAATTTTTTTATTTTGTGCGAGATTTTCTGTGGCACACGAATTTTATTTGCATTTGTCTGTGCGACGTACCACAAATTGTTCCGGCAAGAAAATTACGCGCAAGCATAGTGACAAATGAATTATTCGGGTTCAGTTCGGCGAGATCAAAAATTCGTGATTCGAGTATAATACGGGAATAATTTAGAACAAAACTAAACTCTAAATCTGAGAATTTTTTTAATTTTGACATTAAATAACAACTTAAATACAAACTCTTATATACAAAAATGATCACAGAAGATCAAGTCACGCAAAACTTGAGATATCTCAAGGATATGTGTACACCTTCACGTGGTTCAGTAGCCCTAGATATCCAAATTCTTAGAAAAACATGAAAAGACAAAGGAATTCAAAATTTCTCTGAATTTCAAACTGAAGGCGCAGGTGAATTTTTGCAAATTTAATGCAAATAAAACGTAAAATTCGTTAAATACGCAATTAATTCACGAATTGACCGTATAATATGCGAATCGTCGTATTAAACGCGAATTAATTCATTGGTAGCTCTGAAACATTTAGTTCGCGAATTAAACCCGAATCCTATTACTATACGCGCAAGCATATGTAGCAGAATCTCGACTGACCAGTAAAAATTGTGTTGCTCCTCTATATACTTGAAAATCTGCATCAAAATTTCCTAAATATATATTTTAATACGGATTTTATAATTTTTAAAATAAAAAATGGTAGTGTCAGACTGTCAGTCTATTAGAGAGGACATGGACCATTTTTTGTATGCAATAAAACCTTGTTAGAAATTTAGCATTGACAATTGACCGAGTCAAATGTCTAAATTCTACGACCCAACAAGTTCCCATGTGTTTGGCACCCCTAAAACAACACACGATGCATGCACTTAGTGGCGATGGACCCAGCAGTCATGCCCATGCCATGCCTTCTCACGTGGTCGATGTGCCCCACCTACCTGGAGTCTCAATTGCCCGATGCCGAACAGACACGTCACACGTGGTATGCGCCTTGCGGGTCCCTCAATGCCAGACAAGAGGCTGCGTACCGGGTCCCCCGTCTTTTGGATAATTCAACTCGTGCCTGTGAGTCTAGTGTTGCATAACGGTGCCTAAACTTTCAGCCTCTTCAATTTGCGTCCCTCCCGATTTGGAAACATTGATCTAGCTCTTTCAACAATGATTTGTCACATGTAAATGGGACCCACGATCTAGTTCTCTAATTTCTGGTCTACGCAATTTTTGAATCTTGATCATGTTCTGTTTCTTTTTTACCTAAAATATATTTCGGCTCAAATTATAACTTTGGTATATTTTTGGATGAAGAATAATTACTCTGGTTCATTGTTAAAATTATCTTTATTGCTTTCTAACGAAATTGATAAAATTATAGTATATTATGTGAATATATTATTGTAGGAGGAGCATAATAGTCAGGAAGGGGTAATGAAGGAGTTGTTGCCTATCGGTGAATCCGACTGAAACACATCAAAGTGAAGTAATAAAAGAGTAGGACTCAGTTGGTTTATAATTTTAAGGGACTGTTTTGCTATATCATAGTTTCTTTTTTTTGTGTTTAGTTAGAGATCTTTGCTTATTTTGGTTAGATGTTATGTTGCAGTTGGTATTGCTTTAGATGTATGTTTTATATTTTTATTTTTCTTCTTAAAGGATCTGGTACCAGAAGTTTGGTACCACTCCTATAACATTGTAGGTTTCTTTTATAAGAAATCGGTGGATTATCCACTTTTATCAACAACAAAAAAGGTTTTGGCTCAAATAAAAAAGGGGTAAAGATTTTAATAGTTATGAGCAGAGTTTGACTTTCAAACTATAAGAGTCAAATATATATGACAGTCAATCATATTAAAAAAATTACGTAGAATAATAATAAATTTTACCGTATTAAGACATTTTACTCTAAATTTTATTAAAAATTAGGGATCGACTAACAGTACCCCCATATCAGTCTCTTAAATGTTCCCCGCGCTAAAAGACAAAAAACGTGCGACAGGAGACCACTAATTGACTTGGACATCAGATAATTGTCGGCAACCTGCAGGGCTAACGCGATTTTTTATCGTTGACAGACATAGTATTCATACCTATGGACTTAAGTAGTCTTACTTATTATCTATAATATTGGTCAAATGTAAGCACAAACTGTTAGGGGACCAGTAACGACTAGGGGGACCACTGACAACATCTGACAGCTTGGATTGGAGACCACAACCATCTGAAAGTGACATTTGCCAAGATTGGAGACTACTACAACGAATCTATACAATGAAGTATTCATATCAAACGAATGAAGTATTCATATCAAACAAATGAAATATTCATATATAAATAATGAAGTATTTATATCTAACAAATGAAGTATTCATATGTTGACAACATGAAATATTCATATGTTGACAACATAAAGTATTCATATCTAATTAATGAAGTATTCATACATATAAGAAATAATTTATACAATTCAAAATTAGACACCTCTTCTAGGACATCTCTTCTAATACCTCTTTAATTCATTTAAAATATTTTTATAGTAATTATTCACACTTGACATTAATACTATTCATATTGAAGGTATAAAGTATTCATATCTAACAAATAATGAAGTATTTATCACTAATTAATGTAGATATGAAGTATTTATATCTAACAGCATGAAGTATGTATATCCAACTAATGAATTATTCATATCTAACTAATGAAGTATTCATATCTTGCACTCTGACAACCTTCGCTGGGTTAGCACGGACCTCCTCCAATGGTGCACCACGCTCTCCCCACCAGATCTTGATGATGCACCACGCTCTCCCCATCGGATCTCGACGGTGCACCACACTCTCCTTGCCATATCTCAACAGTGCACCACGCTGAGAAATTAAGAGAAGAGGTGGAGGCTGTGAAGGCCGTAAAGAGCGTGATTTTTTTTTTTTTTTTGTTGATAGAAAGAGAAAAGTAGATCAAAACAGTTAGAAAAACTAACTAGAATGAGAGAAATAATTACCATGAGTAGTTAATGGCCAGAGAGACTATTAGAGAACTATAATGGAAGTGAAATCATTAATCTAAAAATTATACAAAATACAAAAAAAATAGAAATCAATTAATCTCGATTCTCTCTTCTTCAATCCGCCACTGTTATTAACAGCTGAATAGTTTTGACTCTCATACAATATACCAATCATATGCAGTGCTGTTTTAATTTTACAGTCTCTCCGTTGCATAAATTACTTACATAAAGACAAAATTGCTATGTAAAAATCTAAGAAAATGCACATTCGACCAATCCAATGATCGGCCTATACTTGTTTCTTTAATTATCCTGATACAAGTTTCAAAATATCATAAAATAAATGGATAAAAACGAAGTTCAAATTTCTAACTGTAAATATTTATAAGGAATTTCGCATCGAATTTTGCATATTCAAAATTAAGTTGATTTTTTAATATTTAAAATTGAAAGATTCGATGTTCATTTTAATATTAAAAAATATCACAAATTTGACGACCATTTAGCATTATATTATGTACGAAACAGTCAACGCAAAAACAATACATTTTTTTTTTACTTTTAGCTTCTTCCTTTTTTTAATAGATTTAGGGCCTGTTCGGTAGCATGGAAATTTTGTGGGAATGAGAATTTTTAATATGGGATTGGGAATTTCAATTTGTCAAAACCAAAATTATTTAACCCATAGGAAATTTGTAGATGTAGGTGTTCGGTAAAAGCATGGGAAATTTGTTAGGATGTTTGTTTGTTTTTCTTTTTATAGTAGATGTAATAATAATATTAAACTATATTAAGTGTATTAATACTGATCACTGATTATGATCAATATAATCGTATAGAGATGAAATTGCTAGGCTTATGTGGGATGATTATGTTAGACGTATAAATAGGAACTTCAGCTAAAATTTAGCTTAATCTATTAAAATTAAGTGTTACTAGTTTAATTATGTTTGTAATAATTTTTTGTATTATTAAATTGTGCTTGTTTAATTAATTTTAGACTTTGTATTATATTTTTAAATTATGTTTTGTTAAATTATTTTTAGTTTTGTTTACTTAAATTGACTCTTAGCTCCGTATATCCACATGGTTTTAATTATTTAAGTATTGAGACATAGGCTTAATTATTGTTTTATTTTGATTATTTGACTCTTTTATTTTTATTTTGTTTAACAATTTGATTGGACTCTCAATTGAGACGTAAATTAATGCCCAAATGATATTAGTTGATACAAAATTTATTTAAATTGAGGCTTTGTTTACATATGCTCAGCTGGTACATTTAATAAAATTTAATGACACAACTTTAGCAGCTCCATCAATTGAGAAAAAAATCAGACCTCCGACCTAATTTATTTTTCCCATAGATATTCACTATTGAAAGAAAATAAAGTAACTTTTTGGAAATTGAATTAGGAAATATAACCATGTACCGAACACCTTCAAAGAAAAAATACCTACAAATTGATTTTACCCTTGAAAACCCATAGGAACCTCATCTACCGAACAGGCCCTTAGTGTCAAAAATATTACATAACATTGGTGGTCAATTTTCCCAGAATTAAAGCATGTTCGGATATCACGGAATTATGGAATGGGAATGGGAATGGGAATGAGAATAGAAATTCACTTTTGAAAAAGTGGGAACCCACTGGTACGGAATGCATGGGATTAATTATGAGAATATAAGAAAAATGAGTGTTCGTTTGTATCATGGGATTAATTGTGAGAAAGTTTTATTTATTTTAAAATTTGTATATTTATTTAATTGGTTTAGTTTAATTTAGTTATATATAAATGATTTTTTATTTAATTATTGTTTCTGAATAGTATAGCGTTCTGTTTTGTATTGTTGTTAACCAATGGTAAACATAATTTTTTCTAAAATTATATTAATGAAATTAAATAAAATTGATTAAATAATAATATTAAAAAAATGAACCATTTCTAATAAAAATATTACTAGAATGGTACAAATAAAATAAGAAAATATTTATAAATAAATTAAAAAATAAGAAAACAACAATTAAAAACATTTTAAAAAATAAACATTTACAAATATTTACAAAAAAATAAATATTTATAAACAAACACAAATTAAAAATATGTAACATTTGGTAAATATTTTATTAATAATAAAATAAAATAAAATTGATTAAATAATAATATTAAAAAGATGAACCATTTCTAATAATAAAATATTATTAAAATAGTACAAATAAAATAAGAAAATATTTATAAATAAATTAAAAAATAAGAAAACAACAATTAAAACATTTAAAAAAAATAAATGTTTATAAACAACCAATAATTTAAAATATGTAATTAAAAAAAAAGACAAGGCCGAACCGGACAATTTAATTAGTCCCACAATTGAAATGAATTGGTCCCCTCTCGTCTTATATATATACATGAAAATGGATCTAGTAAATGTAAGGGACATGAGAGAGCCACGTGGGTGAGGTGGGGCAGGAAATGAAATAAAAATTGGGTGACGTGGGTCCCAGCAGGAGAGAGAGATTGGAAAAAAAAAAAAATGAAGTTGGTGTTCGCGTTTTTTATCCCAGAATTTTACAAAGAGAAGGGAACGAGTGGGGTGTTCCATTCGAAATTTCCGGAGACTAAAATGGATAGCTGAATGAGAAATTTCAACCCATCAAGTTCAAACCCGCGTAATTCCCATATGGAATTGTGCAGCCGAACACGCCAATAGGCTTTCGATTCTGGGAAAAAATTCCCACATGCATTTGACAGTGGTTGTGTCAAAACTCAGAAAGTTTAATTTCTAAGTCTATAAATTCAAAATGTTATTTTTTATGGAAAACGTAGAGAAACCTAAAAACTAAATCCTATTTTACTGAGCACATATAGTTTTGTTTGAAAATATATATGTTCTTTGTTTGGAACAGGTTTATCTTAACAGTAACTTTCTGGTGAGGCTAGAGGAATGTACATTTTCTTTGCTTTGCTATATATATGATTCTTTATGCAAAATAAATATATAGAATCATACTTATATTTTTTTATGATTTTACCCCAGCTCCATGGAGATTTGGGGTTCACTGTCCACGGCTATGAAATCGTTAGCTCTCACTTACGATTTTTTTTTGTGCTAATAAATTAATTAGTTAACTGTTAATCTTCTCATATAAGTTTCATATATAGAGAGGAAAGCAAAATACTTTGTTCAAATAAAATAATGCATGTGAGCAATGTGCATATATTACCATAAACTTTACATTTTATTTCTTATGCCATGTTCCACTTATGAGGTTGAAGTTGCAAACAATCACAAGAAAATAATATATATATATATACCATGGTATCTTTTACCAAGTCATGCGTTCAAATCTCCAGCCTTTATATATACATATTAGAGGAAGCAAGCATAACTTCACAATTAATTAAAAGAAGCAGCTAACAATCCCTCAACGCTAGTCCTCCAAAAATCTTCAGAGATTTTCAACTAATTCTGTAAACATCAATATTAAATCCTGTAAATATAAAAACGCGTGAAAATTGTTAAAAATGCGTGAAAGCTGTTGAAAACGCGTGACAGTTGTCGAAAACGTGTGACAGCTGTTGGGGACCACCTTCTGTGAATATACACATAATATCCTGCAAACATACACATATAATTCTGTAAACATACATAGTGTACTTAAAATTATAATAATTGAAATATCCTGTAAACATATACATATTATCCTATAAACATACACATATAATTGTGTAAACATACATAGTGTACTTAAAATTATGGCAGTTGTGGCAGTTAAAAACGCATCAGAACTAAGCTAAAAAGGAATGCTTTTATACACGGAGATTTTTGGGAGATTGTAACCCGGGGGACATTACCGTTTCTCTTAATTAAATTACCAATTTCTTTTCCATGTAATAATTAGTTGGAAAGCAAATCTGTTGTGATTCCAATTTCAACCCTTCATTTATTACAGTGTGAGAATTTTAAAAGGAGATGGTTTTTGTACACGAATCTCAAAATATATAAACGGCTGAGATTAGAATCGCAGGCGTCCTGTACTATCGCAGCAGATTTATTTCCTAATTATTGAGTCTACATAACCACCGCGCTGATCATCTCAGTATTTGTAAAACATTGAAAGGGGTTCTTCCTTTTTCTGAACTGTTGACAGGCAATTTGAAAGAGCACAAGCAACCAAGCATGGTCGAATGTACTTCTCGTCATGCAAAAACACATCCAAAAAAATATGCTGCAGTGCCAAAAAATTGTGGAAGAAAAAGGAAAAGCTGCAGCTGCAGCTGCAGCAATAAAAAACTACAAATAGATTGCGCCAAAGACGAGAGATTTAGCCTACAATAGGAAATTTGATTTAAATATTTACGATAGGAAATTAAGAGTACGGTAGCAAGACAGGTTAAAATCTGAGGAACGTTTTCATGTCGGGCACGTGGCAAATTGTGAATGGAAGAGATAAAGTCCGATAATGAATGACTGCTACACATTGGGCCGACAAGGGCCCACTTTTTTCTGGCAAATGGGTTGCATGTAGGCCCAATCCTCTCCAATATAAATATCACCTCCTTTACATCTCATTTTCAGAGTTGCTTTTCCCTCCTCATCTCTCTTTCTCAAATTAAACAAATCACTTAGTTCTACTTTTGTTGGTTCATATAATGACTATCACAAGTTCAAGGATCACTGAGGCAGAGATCAATGAGCTCATCTCTAAGCTACATGCTCTTCTTCCCGAGGCACGCCGTAGCACTCGTCATGTAAGACCATCAATAAACTTCTTGTTAATTTACTACCTAGAAAAATACTAAAAAATAAAATATTGCAACAAGGTTTTAAAATATTTGTTTTCTTTGGCGTTTTTTATTCCCTTACATTACCCGAAAATATTGATCAACTGTATTTTCGGCTCAATTAACATGCAATAGGATATATTTATATTGGGGCTGGTGATTAACTTATTCATGCAATTTGCAAATGTAGGCATCTGCAGCAAAACTTCTGAAAGAAACATGTAGCTACATAAAGAGCCTCCACAGAGAAGTCGATGACCTCAGCGATCAGCTCTCTTTCTTAATGACTAATATGGATGTAACTAGCAGCCAGGCTGAGATAATCAGGAGTTTGCTACGCTGATTAAAATGAGATAATATATTATATATTATTTTTTGATATGCGGCATTGCGTACGTAGGTTTAGGTCTCTAGCTAGATGATCAGGTTCTGTGTCCGCTTCCAAGCGTGATTTACTGTCACTTGTTAGCATCTGCTATTCAATATTGATATTTTATGTCATTTAATCCTTTGCGTGAATTCTGTGGACACCTTGTTAGAATGTATCAGCAATTAGCAAATAATTAGTTATTGGCCTTCTTTTAATTATTTGTACACACAGCTCGTTATATTCGGTTTCGCTCATATGATTAAATATTTAAATTTGACTTGGATAAGCAGAGATATATGGCCTTGACTATTAATTATGAGCTACTGTTTATACCAGCAGAGAATTAGCAAGTTAGATGTCACAAATGAATATTTAATACAACATAAAAAAGAATGATTTCTATGTGTCATACATTGCAAATGGGCTCCTACATAACACTATATACAGGACCTACAAATGAAATGTCAACACGCTGCTGTACCACCTTCTACCTAGACAAGTACAGCCTGTTCCTCCCAAATTTAACACATTAATTATTGTGTTGCCAATTACTCATGAATAGAAGCTGCTGCTGCTTGCATGCAAGTTGCAAAAAGTTTTGCTACCGAGCTATATATATATGTTGCAACTTGCCACAAGCTACAGATTCAACTTATTCTAAAATAGTTTTATAATAGTTTTTAGAACTTATTATTCAGGAATAGTTATCTGAAGTTCGGTTCAGAAGTTCATCACAAGAATGTCATTTCAAATGTTGAACTGAACATACATGTCCTTATTGTTCCCTATATAAAATAACTAAGCGTGTAATCGATCGAGTTGCATGACTACATTAGGCAAACTGACTGGTAACACCGCATACTGGGCCCCGCATCACAACCCTCGTTAGGTTTTATGTCTTGCCATTGCATGGGCCAATGCCAGAACCAGACATGCATTAAATGGGCTGGATACTGATAGAACATATTTGACATAGTGTGTGTGTACACATATAGAGAAAGGGAGAGACGGTTGGCTAAGATCAAAGTGGTAGTTCCTGAGCTTTTGTGCTATCAATTCATTGTTCAATTTTTGAAGTTCAAAACGTCGATCCGAACCGTTCAAGTTGATCTCTATATAAAATTGTATTTGGAGACCAAATTTTATATTTTTATGAATTTGTTTACTATTTATTATGCCACTTTGAAAATCCCTGATTCAACGATGACTTAACAAAACAGTAAAATCAGAAGCCACCATTGGATCAACAATTTTCAAAATGGCTTAATAAATAGTAAAAATATTTAGAAAAATATAAAATTTGGTCTCCAAGCACATTTTAATATAGATATCAACTTGAACTATTCAGATTAACATTTTGAACTTTGAAAATTAAAAAACAAATTGGTAGCACCAAAGCTCAGGAACTACCACTTTGATCTTAGCCAACTTCTATTTATATATATGAGTTTGGCTAGTATAACATCAGTGTCATTTCAACCTGTATAACACTAACTCTAAAAACCTATAAAATCGACTTCAAACGGTTAATTCCAAATCGATCTACTTCATTAGTTGTGCATTTACATGCAAAATTTATAACTTTTCGAATTTATTTAGTATTAAGTCAAGTGGTCAAATGTGTGAGTTTTAAGTTAATTTTAATACATTTATTTTTCAATATTTTTACCTGCTTGATTTGATACTAAAATAACTCAAATATATAAAAAAAAAATTATATGTAAACGCATCACTCATAATGTAAATTGGTTTGAATGGTTTGGATTAGTCGTTCAAAGTTGATTTGTTAGATTTTAGATTTTGTGTTATATAAGCTAAAATAACACTGATGTTATATTAGTTAAATTCTATATATATATATATATAAATAATATTTTTAACGACTGGTATGACAGATCGAAGACCTCAGTGATATTTTTAACGATTGGTATGACAGATCGAAGACCTCAGTGAAACTTTAATATAACCAACCATCATGAAATTAAACAATATGAGCTGTTTGAGACAACCGGATTTCCTGCCTCCGGGGTACAGGAAATTCCTGTTTTCAGAGTCACTGCGGGGTGAGACCAACTACTGTTAAAAAGTTTAATTATTGTTACTATTTTTAATGAGGGCCCACCTGCAGTACCTCTGGGGGCAGGAATTTCCTGCCCCCAGAAGGCAGACGATTCGATCTCGTTTGAGATACATACTATACACTATCCATTAAGAAAGTTGAGATAGATTGATAAAAATGCAGGGGAGATTTATATCCATAGTGATTAATTTGTAACGATGCCAATATTTCATTTTCTTCAATTTTCAAGGACCGGTTCAATTCAAACATAATTTCAATAACTATTTGTTCTTGAAAAACCTAAAAGTTCAATATATATTTTTCGTTGGTAAAATTGAGAGACTAAAAGAGCATCTACATCTCTGATATTATAAGAGTTTCTAATGTAGCAATTTTTAATTCAGTTTCAAAAATGTAATAGAGTTTCTTTTTAAGAAACTATGCATGAAAATTTCTTATAAAAAAATTATTTATAAACTCCATGTAGATTAAATGATTGATTCAAATTATTTCTTTTTTTAATTTATTGTTAATGTGGCTTAATATAAATTTTAAAATTAATTTTGCAGATGTAAGAGTTAGAAGAAATTTTAATTTTTAAAAGGTAATTAATAGATATTTAGAAACTCATTTGAGTTACTGTCGTGTAGATAGAGGATTAATTTTGCCCACCTAGGGCATGCCCTGTCCTGCCCACCCATACCCCTGTGCTCGAGGTACCCGTGCTCGAGCCAGGGTATAGGTCGGGTACTCGGGTACTCGGGTACACGGGTATGGGCAAAAAACAGGCCGGGCACGATTTTTTGGGCAAATACCCAACCATACCCGTGTTTGTGTATCCGTGTACCTGTGCCCGTGCCCGTACCCCTATACCCGTGTACCTTTTCTTTTCTTTTTTAAATTCAAAATTCAAAAAAATTTCCCCCCAACCCCTACATTATATATATTGTATATGTATATTTATATCAAATTTTAAAACACTTAATATATTGTACAAAAACCTAAGTTATATATAGTTATATGTAAATATATTATATATACATATATTATATGAGGAGGGATCAAGTTACAACATTTTTTGAGTTACAACAAGTTACAACAAGCATTATTTACATTTTTAAAGTCTAAATCGTCGATCCAAAACCGTTAGATGTGATCTCTACAATAAAATATGCTTGGAGACCAAATTTTACATTTTTTAGAATTTTTTTACTATTTATTAAGGTGGGTACAAAAACTAGTCATATTCATACCATTGAATTTTGTACCCACCTTAATAAATAGTAAAAAAATTCCAAAAAATGTAAAATTTGGTCTCCAAGCCCATTTTATTGTAGAGATCACATCTAACGGTTTGGATCGATGATTTAGACTTTGAAAATGTAAATAATGCTAGTTGTAACTTGTTGTAACTCAAAAAATGTTGTAATTTGATCCCTCCTCATATTATATTATACATATATTAATTAAATTTGTGCAATTTAAAGTAGTTGATTTAAGCAACATTATTTTAAAATAATTAGTAATTGATTTAACCTATTAAAAATAAAATGAAAGTTTAGAAAATATATTATCAATTTAAAATGTAAACTAAAAATTTTGAGATATAAATAAATTATGAAACTATATAATTAGAAGGAGAATTTGAAAATAAAATAAAATGACTAGTGTAAAGAAATAAAGAAATACATTTATACTTAGCCGATTAAACATATAAATTTTTGCAAGAATAATTTTTATATATAAGTTGCAAATTTTATTTATGTAGGAATTATAAAAATGTGACTTGATAATTTTATGTGTGTGTGTGTGTGTGTGTCGATATTGAACTATTCATATTTTAAAAGTCGAATTATAAACACGTAATAATATTTATACGACACTATTAAAAAACAGAAAAAAAAAAAAAAAACGGACTAGACCGGACCATCCTGCCCCTCAAGGGTATAGTGGGCACGGGTATAGGACGGGCAGGGCAAAGTTTTTGAAAAAAATACATGTGATATCCGGTCCAAGATACTCATGTACCCGTTCCCGATCTCTACCCGTACCCCTGCTCGGATACACCCGGCCCTCCCGTACCCTGCCCGAGATTAATACACTAGGCGTAGATGCTCTAATGGTTGAATATTCCCACTCCAATAATGTGGCCTTGGAATTGCATATTGGGCCATGGCTTCTCTCCATCCGGAAGCCCGCCTACTCCTAACTTTTTATTTGTTTTTTGTTCTTTTTGGAATGGAGGTGACCATTATAATTTGCTGAAATTGTGTTGGTTTGAATAGTCAGTCCTTTCAAGTTTCAATATATTATTCGTAAAACTGCGAATTTTATTTTGAAATTGAATTTTGATAAGTGTAAAATTAAGTGTAAATTCTGTAGTATGTAATCCTTAAACAAGTTCAAATTTTGTATACTTCGAGACAAAAATACCCCAAATTTTTATTTATATCATATTCCAAAAAAAAAGCACATTTTTTGTGAAATACCAAAAATATTAGGGTCGCCAATTTAAAATGTGGCTCTATTTTTGGAGGGGTGCCAACTGAATTGGAACCCTTAATATTTTTAGAAACTCAATTTTAGAGGTATTTTGATTTTTTTTTTTTTAAATAGCATTAATAAAAATTTCGGCAAAAATACTGAACAACATGGGCATTCTGTGAGTGATGGGGAAATTTATTTGGAAACACTTTTAGCACAATTGTTAGCATTGCTACAGAAAAGTATATCTTTTTAGTCAATTATACAAGCAGTGAACCATGTAAAAAATAAGGAGCCTGATAATTATATCTCAAACAAAATTTCCAAGCGCATCTCTCAAGTAGTTTAACTAGTGTTCTAAATAGCTAGCTATAGCGGCGCTATAACTACTCTGTAGTTTTTCCAGATCATGAATACTAAGCTATGAGATAAAAATGCGCTAACTCAGTTACGACCGCTATTACCGCTATGTGCAATACGCTATTGCTACCGCTATGTTATATGGATTTCATTTTGCAATTTATATGGCCTTCTGTACTTCTATGTCTATTTCTAATGCTACATGATCTTCTATGATAAGTATGCTAAATCATACTATGTCTTTATGTTTTTATTTGTGATTTATTCTCTTATTTTATATCGAGAAATATTCAAATATTAATTCTTCCTTTTGATTGCTCTTTGTATAATATTTATTTGTAAAATTATTATCATTCATTTCAATTGAAAGGTGACTTTGATTATTATTATAATATATAAAATATTTAAATATGTATAGTGACTTCATTTACCTTACAAAATTAATTGCGCTTCATCTATTGTAATATGTAATACTATGAAGTATGAACTATTAAATAATGTGACTTTTTAGATTCTTTTTTTTTCCTTTTTATTTGCGTAATTGATAAAAAAAATATAGACTTAAATTAGTTGTTACCTCAATTCTCCAATATTAATTAGGTTGATAATTAGTAGAAGTGTGAGTCTATGGTACTATGCATATTACGATTTGCTCCATAATACGGCTCAATATTCGACTTTTCAAAATCCTAACGATCAATCCAAACAATTCATCTTGTTCTCCATATTAATATGTGTTTGGAGACCAAATTTTACATTTTTTTAGGTTTATTGAAAATCACTGTTTTTGGATGGTCCAAAATTTTCAGATCAAGTGATTTTCTAAATATCTAAAAAATAGTAAAAAAATTTCAAAAAATGTAAAATTTGGTCTCCAAATGGAGAACAAGATGAATGGTTCAGATCAACCGTTAGGATTCTGAACAGTCGAATATTAAGCCGTATTACGGACCAACCCGTGATATGTATAGTACCATAGACTCACTCTTAGTAGAAATATAGAATATAAAATTTGAAAAGAAAAAAACACTATGTATGATAGCTTCTGCAATAGCTACGCTGTTCGCTATATCTTTTTTTTTTAATGTTCTCGCTATGCCACTATAATCGATATTTAGAACCTCGAGTTTAACAGAAAAAACTTCTAATGTTATCTAAATTTCATTTTCAGTGCTAATATCCAAACATTTAAAGATCTGTTTATAATATTTTACAATGCTACTCGCAAGTATTTAAACCTCTGTCTACAAGCATTAAAATTCTAAATCTCTATAGTGTTAACTCCTAGCTACTTTTGTTTTCAAGCCAAAAATGAAAAATTCATTTCACCCATTTTTTTTCTCTAATCATTCTCATCTACTTTCTCGACAATCCGTGATGAATTTTGCAAATCTTAAAATATGAACATTTTTTACCCAATTTTTTCTTTCAAATGAGATCCATGAAAAATAACTATCGAGTTATATTTGTGTTGTATTTTTTTTTACCACTTTAAATCTTTGTGACTTTCAGTTTTTTTTTTTTTTGCTTCAAAATAATTTAAACCTCTATTTACAAGCATATAAACCTCATTAATAACACTTTAAAACTCTAGAATAAAACATATAAACCTCATGTACAAAGAATTTAAATCTCAACAATAACACTTCAAAGCATATAAACCTCAACAATAACACTGCATTTACAAAACTCATTTACAAAACATATAAACCTCATGTACAAAGCCTTTAAAATTTTAATGGTTGGAGATTGTCATGTAAAAACTTGAAAAATTAAAGTGCATATGAGTTTTAATTAAAAAAAATGACCTTAAAATTACTCAAAAATATTTCTTCATGGATCTTATTTGAAAGATAAAATCGAATAGAAAATGTTTGTACTTTTAGATTCATAAAATTCATCACGGATCGTTAGGAAAATAAATTATAATGATCAGAGAATAAATAAAAAAGAGCGGGTGAAAGAAATCTTTCTGTTTTTGACTTGAAGACAAAAATAGTTAGGAGTTAAAAACTGTTAGTTTGTAATAATCTAGAAGTCAATAATACAATAATTTATTATAAAGCTTTGTTCATGAATTGAATGATTAATATCATTTTGTTGCCTTGAGTATTATTGCATTTATGATCATTTCGAGTTCATGACTGAAATTGTGAAACTCCATAATATAGATGATATATACTCTTAATCTTAAAAGGTCACTGACCAAGGTAATTAGCAGGAACACTAATTGCCGCTATAAGGTTAGTATATGGATTAAAAGATAGTTAAGTTTTACAAACCACCTGACACGAGATGTCATTTTAATCACATAGATACATGTTCTAGGAACATGTTATTTGACAGACCCCGAATAAAACATTAAATAGAATTGTGTTCGTGTCATTTATGTTTTCATTCAGTGTCACGTTCTACAGTATGAGGTATTTATCGTTCCCACTGAGAAATATGTATGTGTGATTATTATCCACTGCTGTCCGTAAAAAGCAATCATAACGGTAGCATTCCCATATGTATAGCTTAGCTGAGGAAGTGATAGTCTACCAAGAATAGTATTTGTCCCTCGAATTTTATACGAGCTATAGCATCACTGGGCCCCTTGATAGAGTAAGATTATCAGCGCGCGGTATGATTACAAGAGTAATCATATTTGATAATCTGCTCAAAATCAAGAAAAAATTAAGTTTACAATGATGACACACATCTATCTTGAAACTAATCTGATAGCTATGAAACAGAAGAACAAACACAAGTAAATTGTTTACTGGATCGTGATATTGTACTGTACATCATCATCTGTGTAATTGGATGGTCATGATGTGTTTCCAGATGCCACCCATGATTATAGAAGTTAAAACAGTTTTAACTCTGTTTACCAACATAACACAAATCATATTGGGTCACACCATATAGGAGTTAATCGGAGAATCTTATTGTGATTGATTATAAATTGGTTATGATCAATAGTAAGATGGTTATAATTAATTATACGTGTTATAATTAAATTATAAATGTTATGTAAAAATAACAAGCAAAAATATTGGTTAATTTATAAACATGTGTGACACATTGTATAAAAGTTAACCGGTTAATTTATAAATGTGCAGGACACGTTGTATAAATTATCGAAACAACAACCGCAAGAAAAATATATATAATTGTTCAGAATAATTATACAAACATTATTTGTGTTCGGGCCGAGGGCATTCGGGTCTTTTTATATTTGTCCTTATCCGTATGACATGTCATCGATCCTATCCAGATGACACGTCATCGATCTTATCCACATGACATGTCATCCTTATCCATTAAATGACATATCATGTAAATAGGCATATGTTGAGGGATATTTCGGTCTTTTGTGAACCTCCTCAAAAGCCTATAAATAGAGGGGTGCATGTAGAGAGAAAAATCACTAATTCACTTGTATCATTTTGTGCAGAATCGAACCGGTATTTTCTCTCTTTCTCGGTTCCCAAATAGTGTTTCGGTTGAGAAAAGAAAGTTCTACGTAGTTGACGTATAATCTTGCAAGTTGTTGTGGAGTATATTTACGGGATTGATGAATAGTGTTTTATCGAATTTCGCGGTATGTCAGTTTTTCTCATTTGATGAAACTGAGTAACTAAAAATTCATGTTTACAGGTTTTCGTCTTTTCCCCATGAATAGTGTTTTTACAAAATTCCACGGTTTACGGTATTTCTAGCAAAAGAAATAAACCACTCTCTGGTTAGTCCTAGTGAATAACTGATAGAGGCATCAGACGTATGATGCTCCGAGACGAGTCGATTCCTTTCGTGATGTAGCTCTACACGCTCGGTCTGTATTCCAACTGTGATTTGGAAACAAGGTATAAATATGTTATATTAATCTATTTAATTGTTAAGTAAATTAAAGTTTTAGAAATCAATCATGGAGTAGATCTGTAAAGGGATTAAATTGGATTTTGATGCCAAAGGAATACTGAAGGTGAACCGTCTTGGAAAGTTTCCTGACATACCCCGTATAATCATGAGCTTAAGTTGGCCGTAGAAATTTTTGTTTTACGGTCATTCCGCACCTTGAGCCTAAACGGATTTTGGTTACCGCGAAACCCGAAAAGTGGTATCTGAAACCCAACAAAAACTATACAGCTTTAGAATTTTAATGCTTTCATAAAGAGGTTTATATGCTTGCAACTTGCGAGTAGCATCGTAAAATGTTATAAACAGAGCTTTAAATGTTTGAATACTAGAGCTGGAAATGGAAGTTAGACAACATTGAAAGTTTTTTCCTGTTAAATTACTTGAAGGATGCACTCGGATGTGATGACTCGGGGTACCAAAACATTTCTCAAAAAATAATATTTTGGTTTGATATGTTTCATCATATGATTAAATTATAGAATAAGATCACATTATTGATTTAAAAGAAAGTTACATTGTATTTTGGACTTATATTTTTTCAAAACCAAAATAATACAGAATTTTTGAAAAAGTAATAAATATTTTTATATTATCGAAAAAGATGGCAATTTTTTGTCATAGAAGAAACTGCGCAAATGCGCGGCTCAAAATCGCTAAGAAATCTTTTTTTTAATATATAATATTAAATAAAATAATAATACAATATTCAAGTATTTTAAAAATGTGTAGATTGCTGAAATTTTCGACGGCCGAGAAAAATAGTTGGGCTACCGAAAATTTGGATGGCCGAATAACAAAATTTTGTTCACATGTTATAAGATAAAAGTATGTTAATTCAGCTACGACCACTATAACAATAATAGCCGATTGTTTTTATTGTTATGCACTATTGCAACCGCTGTACTATATGGACATATTTTTGCGATTTATATAGACTTCTGTTTTTATCTTTCTATTTCTGATGTTATATGATCTGCTATGATAAGTATGCTAAATTAAAATATCTGCTATATTTATATCTAAATTGAAATGAGTATGCTAAAATAACTCAAAAATATAAAAAAATTTAGATATAAATATATCATTCATAAAATAAATTAGTTTAAACTGTTTGAATAAACAATTTAATTGTTATTGGAAATTTGAATATGATTTTTCTTTTTGTAAATGGTATTATTTCTGACCATAAGTACCGTTGGGAAACGCTTCCGTTGACATTTTCTTCAACTGATGACAATGACGGTGACGGTGGTGGGTAACGAACTAAATTGCCACCACACGCTTGTCTTTTATCTGCTTTGAATCTGTCAATCTGACTGTTGCACAATGGTTTTCCAAAACCCACTAAGATTCTAAATAGCAGGTATAGCGCTACTTTTTTTTTTTATAACGCTTGTCTTTTATCTGCTATTTTTACACTATAAAAATTTGATATTATAGCGCTATTTTTTTTTTATCACTGTCCGTAGACTTACACACACTCACTCTCTAATTCCCTGATGGTATTATAAATGCTATAATACGTAACACTATTTTCAGACTATAAAAATTATGAGAAAAGGTTTCTGTCCACTAGATTTTGTCCACTATTTATCTACAACACTATCACCAACAGACTTCCAACGATGCTTTCAAACTACCTTATTTAATAACTTTTCGATCTCTTCCTGTCTTCGTTCTTTTTTCTCTTCTCAATTTTTCCGATCAATCTCCTCTTCCATCAAATTTTCTGCTCCGATAAATCTACATCTCTTTTCTTTCGTTCATCAAAATTTATCTTCTGATCTAATAATAAGAAAAATCAAATCCAATGAACTCTCTCTCTTTTCTTTTTGTTCTCTTCTAATCTACACTTGTACCTTCGCGTGTAACAAAATTATTAAAAACTCCAATCGAATCTGGAGAATTGATTCCAGGCGCACAACAAAAAAGGAGCAACTGGTCTTCGCTAATCCTGTGGAAGGTGAGCGATATTACTTGCGTTCTCATTAATCCGCTAATCCTATGGAAGGTGCGCAAAATTGCAGCATTTCCTGTTGATAAAAGAAAAAATTTTAGAGTCTAGTAGTTGGTGACAACGTGAGGGGATTTGTTCTTCAGGTCAACAGTAAAAATAATGCATTTAGATTGAAAAAAATATATATAGTTTGCTGAATTTATGTTAGATTACTATATATTGAATATGATTTTGTATTTGAATCATGCATCAAGCAGTGAAATGGCTATTTCCAAATGCAAGAACATGTACTATTTTTTTTTACAGTATTTTACAGTATTTTCTTGTTAATTTTACAGTATTCATCTTGTCATTTTACAGTATTCATCTTGTAGAAATCTGGAAGAAAGAAATGATAGAGAGGTGATATGGAGTATTGATCTGTTAATTTTATAGTATTGCCCCGTTAATTTTACAGTATTCATCTTATCATTTTATAGTATTCATCTTGTGGAAATCTGAATAAAATAGATGATAGAAAAACGATATGGAGTATTGATTTGTTAATTTTACAGTATTTATCTTGTAATTTTACAGTATTCATAATGTAATTTTACAGTATTCGTCTTATGAAAATCTGGAAGAAAAAGATGATAGAAATGCTTCTTACTCATCCGAACAATATTCAATTAAAAATTCTACTGTATACAAGATTCAATTTTACAGTTCTGCTAATTCAATTTTATAGTATACAAGATTCAATTGTAAATTTTATTATGTAGAAGATTCAATTTTACAGTATACAAGATTCAATTGAAAATTTTACTGTATACAAGATTTAATTTTACAGTATATAAAATTCAATTTTACAGTATACAATATTCAATTTTACAGTATACAAGATTCAACCCAGTGCTAATAACCGTTAATAACTAACTCTAACTACCAATAATTTCCTATAACTATAATTTTCAAAGTATAGTTTGAAAGTACATTTATTTTGTCTTATTGTGCAAGTTGCAATCTTTTTTTAACTATTATGAAACCACTTCAAATAGTTGCTGGATATTTTGTGATTAAGTGATATATTTTATGTGATATATTGTATAATTATACAGTATGTAAAAGTAATTTTACAGTATTCACACAAGTTAAAGCTGTAGATAATGGTGGACAAAAGACTGTGGACAATTAAACACCTCCAAAAATTATAGTATTATAACGCTATTTTCAGATTAGAAAAATTATGACATGGGTTATAACACGTTTTTTCACGCTATATAAGCGAGTTGGGCTAATATGACACTAGTGTTATATAAAACTAAATAACACTACATCTTAAACCCTTAGACCTGCTTTAAGATCCGTACAAAATGAAGTGCTTGAACAGTAAAAGCGGATATTACGGATCTTAAAGCAGATCTAAGAATTTAAAATATGGTGTTATTTAGTTTTATATAACACTAGTGTCATATTAGCCTAACTCTATATAAGCATACCATTATTTTTTTAATCATATTATTACAATACGATAAATAATATTAAAATTTTTAAAATCAACAACTAACAAACCATTAAAGTGTACTTCCGGAAAACATAAATAAATAAAAAATGTAACTCATGTAGACAAGTCCATTGAAGTGTGACTTCGAAAAACATAAATAAACAAAAAAATAAAAAATATATAACTCATGTAGACAAGTACGGAGCTAAACATTCAAATTATGAGATTCATTTATCATATAAGAGTTAATTTTATAGCATCTATAACATTTTACTCTAAATTATATAAAAAAATTCATATATGTATATATAATTTTAATAAATAGAAATCAATTAACCTCATTCAACCTTTCGACATCAGCAGATGTAAAATAGATGAAGACATGAATTTCATATTTTAAAAAAACTCCTGTTTTATATATTACACCATACAGAAGCACAAAGTATTAAAAAAAAGGACCGCTATGTAACTATGTACAAGGATGTAAAACATTGACGTCAGAAGTCAGATCAAACTCTATAATAAAACATTGACGCAAATGTCTTTAATTTTGAGCACAATATCTGGCACTTGGATCCGTACGAAAGATTTGTTTCAACGAGAATTATTGAAAGCAAATCGGGATCAACTCAGGCCTTTCGATCTAACTAAGTTCTAACAGTCGGTCCATTGCCAAGAGGCGAAGATCTAACCGCCGATCGCGCGCAAGAGATATTGCCAAAATGAGATTTGAGATCGGAATCTCCTTTCTCTTTACATCCCGATCGCTCGCTCATCCCCTCCTCAACCCATATCTCTTCTTGTAATAATTTCAGCACCTGAATATGAACCAATTTCTTCTCGGCAATGCTTCTCTCCATCGATCCTAATTCCATGACGATTTCCTTCTCGTTTCTTTCTTTTTTTGTGAATTTGTGGTCGAATGAGATTGGCGCGGCGTGTGGAGTGTTGTTGGATATATAAAAGCGGGAAGATTCGAGAAGTAATCAAGCAGTTGAGACGCGTGAATTGATGAAGTTTGTTGTCGTCATGCCACGTGGACGGTGATTGGATACGGTCAAAGTTCGTTTTGGATAGAAATACGTAAGATGAGATTTTGTGCCACGTAGGTCAGCATAATCATCCAGATCATTTTTTTTGGCTTGGACGCGGCGTACTGTTTGTTACCTTGTTTGGAAAGCTTTGAATTTTAGCTTGTCGTGTTCATCAATGTGATTCTGATATTTTTGGAGCTTATTTTGTTAGAGGAGCTCATTTTTGGAGCTATTAAAAGCGTGCTGGACTCGTATCAAGCACAACGTGTAGAGACGTGATGTGTCGTTCAAGCATGGATCGGGCAGCCGATGTGCGTCTTGTGTTTATTCCAAGTGCCAACACGTGTCATGATAGATTTTCATATATATTTTTTTATAAAATCATCAAAAAAATAGTATAAAATTAGAAACATAATGAAACACATATTGATTTTTTAGAATATTAGTGTAAATAATTTCTACGTTTTTCTATTTTCCCTGGTTTTTCAGAATTACTTCTACATCTACAAAAATAAAAATAAATTAGAAATATTAGAATAAAACTAAAGAATTGTACGGCATTTCATGCTTTGTATTTCTTATTTTTATTTTAATAGATGATTTATTTGATACGGTAGTTCAGTAATATTTTGAGCTTTATATGTGTGACAACTTGGCCATTGAAAACATAATATGTTGACCAAACTTCAACTTAATTGTTAAAGAATGATAATATTTCATTTAATCTTATTGGACATGTTTGGGACCCTTCTTTAATAATGAAAGATTAAACTTTTAATCTTTACAAAGGACTTGTATTCAGAAAGAGATTAAGAAAAAGGCTTAAAATAAAAGGCAAATGCTTTTGTGGAATCATTTTCATTTTATAGAATAAAATGCTTCAACATAAAATACACATTTTAATATGCAAAGACCACTTTACCTCTCATTATTGTTGACCTTTTTATCATCTCCATTCTTATAACAAGTACGTATATGAAAGGCGTGAGGAAGGAAAGAAGGGTGTTAATTTTAACCGAAATTTTTAATATATCATTATTAAAAAAAATAAACTAATTCACTACGAATTTTACAGAATTCGAATTTTACCATGGATGCAATTCAAATTGCGTCCGTCAAATATATGGATGCAATTTAAAGTTAGTTCTACATATTGTGGACGCAACTTAAAATTTCATCCATTAAATCATATGTTTATGGAATTTAACAGCAACATTCAATAAAAAATTTATTATTTTTTTAAAAATAGATGGAGCAACTTATAATTTGAATATACTATAAAAGGCATCAAACAAAATAGATAAAACATCTTAAAATTTGGATGTACTATGAAACATTTTTCAAGCAGAAGTTTTTGCGGCTGTAAAAAAAAATGTTTTTGGATCTGAATTGTTGACCCCAAATAAAAAATCGCTTCTAAGTATGTAAAAAAATATTTCTCTATTTCAATATATTTTTAAAATCACTTCTAGATAAATATATAGAGTATCTTAGAATTTGAATGTTCTAGAAGAACAATGATATTTTTTTTATACATAGAAGTGATTTTTGAACCGGGATCAATAACTCAGATCCAAAATATTTTTATTTTTCTCCAGTAACACACCAAGAAATATTTTAATTTTTTTTTACAATTGCAAAAAAAACATGCTTGAAAAATATTTCATAGTACTTGTAGCACATCTAAATTATAAGATGTTTTATCTATTTTATTTGATATTTCTTCTAATATATTCAAATTATAATTGGTTCTATCCATTTTCAAAAATTAATAAAAAAAAATTCTATTCAACACTGGCATTGAATTTAATATACATAAATTTAATGGACACAACGTGAGGTTGCATCCACCAATATGTGTATGCAATTTGAAATTGTGTCCACATCTTTGATGGACACAACTTCAAATTGAGTCCATGATAAAATTTGAATTCTACGAAATAAAGTTGTGTCCACGATAAAATTTGAATTATGTGAAATTCGTGGTGAATTGGTTTTATGTTTTTCAACAATTAAAACTATGTTAAATTTAAGGTCATTTGCAATAAATTTAAAAGAAGAATATTTTATTTGATATTTTTTTTTAAATACGATTATTTTATAAAATAGTTCAACCGAACAAGTACAGTGATATACTTTTTGGAGCCTTTGACCAATTCTTCAATTCTAAATAAGTTATTTATGTGTAAAATATGAAATTTTATATATTCATCTTGTAGATTCAAAATTTATAATATACCATTTCAAAATTAAAAACTGGTATAATAATTCGAAAATTAACAACCCTTTATATTTACATATAAAGAGTTTAAAAATTACAAACCAACCCGATAAGAATTAAAAATGTAACTTTTACTTTTTATAAGAAGAAATATGTTATTGCATGATTTTTATATTATTATAAAAAAAAAATGTTCCACCAACAGACCAACTAACAAGAATTTCTGTTGCATGATTTTTTTCAATTGATTTTTTTTTTTTTTGCTTTTTATAAAAGATAATAACCATACATATATTACACTTGTATTTTTAAAGTGAATAAGGAAAGCTTTTGCAAACTTATATATAAACTACGAAATAAATTCGGTCAAATTTTACATATTTTTTTAATGTAATATTTCGTTGATGGTGCATATTAGAATTACAAACACATACTGCAAAGATAAATATTAAAATATTCAATAAACTCTCCTTTTTCATATAAAATATTATATAATTTCAATTTGGAAGAGCAACATGTGTACCTCTTTGTAATATCTCTAAAAGTGTAAATTATCACCAAAATGTATTATAATTAATTTCTTTTCATATAACAACTAATTCTTTCTCTAAAATTAAAATTAAGAAAAATTAAGAAAATTTATATATTTTTTAATTTGTAGCTTAAATGAAAGAAATCATTATGCTTAACAATGGCTCGTGTCTTTTAGAAACCTTTGTCGATATCCTTTCTGATCCTGATGTAATGTAATATAATTAAATATGAAATCTATTCTGATGCCAATCTGATCTTGATGTAATGTAATATAATTAAATATGAAATCTATTCTGATGCCAACATTTACATATTTGATCTCCTTTATGTGTTGCTTTATTATAGTTTTAATTCTGTTTTTGTCATACTTGAGGTGTTCTCTTATAATTTGGAGCCAATTGAATATGACCCAGGTGGGGATGTTGCTCAATCTATTCTCGGTAGTTACTTATTCTCTATTTATTGCATTTCTTTTTCAAATTTATTAAGATATATATCATAATATTTTTGAAAGATGGTGACACTTAAATTATTTTGAACTGAACAAATACGATAAGGCATATATATTCTAATGGTCGTTATGGTGTTTTTTATGATAAATTATTTTTTAATACATATCTTTTCAAATTAAAATTATTTTTTTGGTATTTCTCCAACATCTCAATATCTCTACTATGCATATTATTCGGAGTTCTAACATAAATTCTACCTAATTTATTAGCAAAAAATATATAAAAACATATATTTTGAGCGCCATATTTGTTATAATGTGAGACAGCCATATTTGTCATATTGTTTTTAGAACATTATATTTTTTTAGACATAACTATCTTTAAAAGAAATGGTCATCGATCTTTAAATATGAAGCTGTCATTCATAAATACATGCTATTGCATTACAATAACGTGACACTTTTCATTTTACAAAGAGTACAAGACCAATTTGTATGAAATGAAAAAGAGAGAACTAAATAGCTTAGACTAGGATTCAAATCAGCTGAAATCCAAATGTAGGATCAGTACTGCTGAAATTTCTGGAATTTCAAATCCAACCGTTCAACGTTTTCTGTGCATGGATCT
Source organism: Carex pumila (assembly GCA_033356055.1). Lineage (NCBI taxonomy): Eukaryota > Viridiplantae > Streptophyta > Magnoliopsida > Poales > Cyperaceae > Carex > Carex pumila. Next base: position 86,249 of record JARJHM010000781.1, on the reverse strand, counting down.
CGGAATAGCTGATTTTTTTGTGCACGCATCTCGAAATAGTTCAACGGTTGGATTTAAAATTTCAGAAATTTCAGAGTTACTGTTCATGCATCTGGAATTTCAGCTGATTTGAATCCCTTAGACTAGAGTAGCGTTCGAATTGATATTGTTGACTGTCTAAAATGTAAAAAATATGATGAAAAAGATTCATATTATAATACCCTGAATCACCTTCAAAATACAGTTCCATGCATTAGTATCTACAAGTCAATGCTCTGTATATATCGGTTAAAATTATAATTTAGTTGCAAAATAAAAATAGTTGTTGTTTGTTTTATTAGAGTAGCTTTTAATTTTGAAATTAGAGCTAAATGAACCGGGATGTGTTTGTAAATTGAATATTCGAATTGTCTTTTGAATATCGTTTCTAAAGTATAATACACATTTTTGTAAAGGATACGCTTCCACGCTTGGTTGGATTAGAAAGGTACAAATTGTATACAAAACTATTTCACACTAATTGTACACAAGGTTATTTCACACTGTAAATAACCTCGCGTACATACTCACAATTAGAATATTAAAACTAATAAAAATTAAAAAGTAAAAAAGAAATATGTTATGCTCTTTGTCAAGCATGTTGTTAGAGTGACGTGTCGTGTCGTTCCAACATTAAATGGGCAGTCAACATGTTAACACACGCTGTGCATGCACCAATACGTGTCACATGTTACATTATTAATATATTATTTTCATAAAATTTAGCAGAAACTTGTCAGAAAATTTAAAACATGTAATGAAATTAAAAATTTGACAATATTACATGTAAATAATTTCTATAATATCTTTTTTTCTTCTTCTGATTTTTCCATCTTTTTATCTTTCTTTTTTTTATTTCTAAAAGAAATAATAAATAGATTTGAGATATTACACTAAAACATAAGGTTTATGAGATATCAGCTTGAAAAAATTCTTATAATTTTTTTTTCTCTTGCTTTCCAACTTGTTTTAAACTTTTCCGAACTTTTTGAAGGATAAACAATCGAATCGGAAATTTTTTATCCATAAAAATTGTGAAGAAATAAAAAAGAGTGTCTTGTTTCTATCAAATACAATAAGATTGGATTTATTGAGTCCGATTCATTTATTTTCTTTTAAACTGCGGCAGAGGAAAAAAAAAATTATAGATCGGACTTAATGATTCTGATACATAAATGGATTGATTTTTTGGGACATAAAACTCTCTGTAACCATTGATTGTCTATGGATACATATGGTTTTGTGCCGCAGAAAATCAATCACTTTGTGGATCGGAATCACTGTTCATGATTCATAAATTTTTTAATTGATTTTCTGCGGCACCAAACCCTCTGTATCCTATAGCGGATTTTGTATCACAAATAATCAATTTTTTTATGGATGGAGTCCAATTCATATTTTTTTTTTTTGGCAAATTTTCTTTATTGATTAAAAAAAAATTAATAAATCGGATTCAATAAATCAAATCTTACTATGATCAAAACGAGACGTTCTTTCTATTTCTGTACTTGCGAATTTTATAATTTCTATGATAAAAATTTCCAACCGAGTCTATCATATTCAAAATGCATTGTCCAATAAGACAAATAAATGGGTTAAGAGTTTATCGCACCCTATTGTGTTGTGCCAGGTTTTTACACAAAACGTGTCTTACCAATATGCACCCACAAAATCGAAACCTTTACAATTGAAGTGCCAGCCTCCATGCTATGTTAATATGCCAAAAGGTCATGCTGTCGCGCTGGTATCTACTTAGCGTGCCATAGAAAAATTCGATTAGGATGCTAATTTTACAATTGGCGTCCCTAATTATTTATTATTATTTTTTTTTGGCAAGCTGAAGCACGTAGGCAATTGGCGTTCCTAATTACAATCGAAGGGAAGCTTAATTCTGGGGTGTTAATTTTATTGAAATATGTACGACATTCATTCCTGCTATAAGTCCAATTAGATTGATTATTTTTGAACAAAAAATAAACTCGTATTATTAACACAAGTGTTAGTGTATGATAAACTCCATAAGAAGGTAGAGGAGGAGAGAGGAGGGGAGGGGAGGAGAGGAGAGAGGTAATCGGATTCAATTTACTTGCTCAAGAACATTAAATTGGAGAGGAGGTGAACTCTATGTACAAACTATTCAAATTTTGTAATCTTCAAATTAAAATATATGGGGTTAACGGTTTACATTGCTTTCTCTTTCTCTCTCATTCCTCCATTTTGAAACACACTCTTATTTGCATTTTCTACTTTCACTTGTTGTACAACTTCAATATTTAAAATAAAATGCACTTGATAATAATTGTATCTTACATATCATATGTTAATATGAATTAAAATTTTGGAAGTTATATTTTTACCTATTCAACGAAATATTTAAATGTTTTTTTATAGCCATAGAGAAAATGCTAGGTATGAATAGTTATTAATATTTTTTTAATTGTGGGAACTTTGAAAGTTTGGTACAAGTATAGAATTTCATGGAAGTATTTTCAATTTATGATTGGTGATTTATAGCAAAATTTCATTTTTTTTTTGTATTTTCTAATTTATATTAAGATTTTAATAGATGATTTTCTTTATATGGTAATTCAGTAATATGTGAGTTATATATATATATATGTGAATAGCTTTCGCATTGAAAACTTAATATGTTGATCAAAGTTCAATTTATTTTTTTAGGAATTATACCATTTTTATTTGTTTTTTTTTATATTATAAATAAACACAAGGGAGGGCAATGAAAAGGTACGAAGGTTGTGTAATTATATTTTTGTCAAAAAATATTTTTGTCAAAAAATATAAAAGAAAGGGGGAATTTCACGTATAATTCTAAAAAATTTCAATATTACGTATTTCCTCATCTAAACTTCAAAAACTCACATATTTACCTATTTTATTGTCTTTTATATTAAAACATATTCTAAATTTATAAAATACCTATTTTACCTTTTTATTAAAAAGCATAAATCTGATTCCAATTTGAATATGAAGGTTCATCTATCGTCTGAATTGCTTTAAGATCCGTGTGCGCTAGTCAGCAAGAATCTTGAAGCGAACATGTACGAATATTGAAGCAACGTGCACAGATCTTAATGCGATGCTAGTGGATAAAATTGCTATGAGATCCGTGCACTCTAGATTAGCACGAATCTTGAAGCGAACACACAATAATCTTATTACGATGAGTGCAAATCAGACAGTAGAGGAACCCTTCAGATTCAAATTTTATTTTGATGAAGTGTGTTATACTTTTAATGAAGGGTAAAATAGGTATTTTATAAATTTAGAATGAGTTTTAATATAAAAGACAATAAAATGGGTAAATATGTGAGTTTTTGAAGTCTAGAGAGGGAAAACGTAATTTCAAAATTTAGAGGGAAAATACGTAATTTTGAAGTTTTTGAGGGGTATACGTGAAATTCCTCCTAAAAGAAAAATATTTTGTCTGACATTTGAATTTTTTTTTTAAAATAGTCTAATGTTTATGTGGATATCTTTTTGGAGGGTTTTATTAATTTTCAATTTTGAAGTAACTAATGTGTAAAATTTCAAATTTATAGACATTGTTTATCGAAAAACTAAAAATTGAAAATTCGTACTAACTTTTCTAAAATTATATTTTAAAAACTACAAACTAACCCAATAAAATTTTAAATTTATAGGTCTTGCATTTAGTAACAGAAAATGTGTTATTTGAGTTTAGGCCAAAATTAAAATTTACTCTTAATAGAAAATAAGAAATACTTGCTTCTAATAATAATAAATTTATATAGAATTATTTATTGAATTGATAACATTTGTTTTGTATGATGAGGTAAATAACGATACAAATGTTATATTTTTTTCATTTGAAATAGATTAGTGTTTTACAAAATTGTTAACAATCTATAAAAGAAATTGAATCAAATTTTGGTCCTGCATAATGATTTGTTAGTTTTGATGACATATTCTGTGATGTTTCATAATAAAACTACAAACACATGTTGTAGATATGAATGATATAAAAAATTCAAGGAATTATTTTTTATATTTTTCAAAATGAATTTGAGAATAGATAACGATTGAGTTATTCTAAAATTGACAAATTCAACCAGCTAAATAGTCTCAATAGTCCCTTGTATGTTGATTATGATGGTTTTAATATTGCTAGCAGTTAAGTCCATATATTTCCATATGAATTTATTTCAAAAATCCTCCAATATCTCCGTATCTCTAACATGCATCTCTTTCAAGTTCTAACATAAATACTACCTAATTTATATAAAAAAAATTTAGAACATTATATTTGTTATTGTGAAACAATCATATTTATTATAATTTATTTTTTTCATCACATTATATTTTTAGACATTACTGTCTTAAAAAGAAAAAATAGTCATCTTAAACAAATGAAGCTGTCACTCATAAATTCATGCCATCACATTACAAGAACGTGACACTTTTCAAATTACAAGGAATACAAGACCAATTTGTATGAAGTGAAAAAGAAAAAGAAAACTTGTTAACATAGGTTAGAGGAGCATTCGAATTGTTATAGAGGGCTAACTTACAATACAATTAAAGAAATTCAGATTTTAGTTTGGGTAATAGGCCCATTTAAGGTCATTTTAATTTTCTCAACCAATTCAACTATTGATCCAACTTAATTATTTTTCTGGGCCCTAATATGGAACTACGCAGGCCTACTTTTGCTGTTTTATTTATTATTATTTTTTCTGAGAAAAATTGGCTGCTCGCGTAAACAGAAAACATAACAACACGAGTAAAGAGAGGCGGTCCACCCATCGCCAGCTTTCGGCCGAACCTTGGTTACTCTCACTACTGCCATAATAGCCACATTTTTCAAATTAGTTTATCTCGTCACTGCACCTGCAGCGTAAGACCTTCTCACCTTCCCCAAAATTCAATCTCATCCGTAGATAATTGATCTGCTATCTTCCCAAACGTACATTATGTGGCGGTATTGTTACGTATTGGTGAGCGTACTAGTTGCATTTTCCTTTGAATCTTTTTGTTTTAAAAACATTCTCCCGGGTGGAAAGAAGGGTTTCCTCAGCTCGCTCTCTCTCTCTCTCTCTCTTCTCTCTTTCTCTCATCGAGATCAAGGTTTATCGAACGACCTGGGACGTGCGATGGCAATGGCGGCAGCGAACATCGGGATGATGGACGGCGCGTACTTCGTGGGGAGGAACGAGATTCTGACGTGGATCAACACCACGCTTCAGCTTAACATCGCCAAAGTGGAGGAGGTATAGCTAGGGTTTAGAGAAATTAAGTTTTATTTCATTTCATCTTCTTGTTATCTGAAGTATTTGTGGAAATAGCTTGTATTTGGAGTACATTTAGTATATAGCTAACTTGTTTGTCGTTTCCTAAGAAATTGTGCGATTGTCTGTTGCTAATCGGTTTAATGTCTTTATATTTGCGTCTTCAATTGTAACAGTATTTTAGAATAGCTGTCTATTGCGAGCCTAGTATAGTAAGGACAATATGATTGATCAATTGTAATAGTGACTAGTTCAGTCCACAATTTTAAATGGATAATCCATTTCTCTTCTTCAAAAGAAGGGAAAAATAGTAATGATGTAAATGTATGCTCTATTTTGCCTTACTCCTGAAACTAAGGATCAAGAATTTTACATGAAGCTAATTTACTTACAAAGTAGTCTGCCTTGATTGGATTACAGTTTCTCAAATGTTGATTGTCTGATTTGGTACAACTCACTTGGTTACTTCAATTATAAAATATTGTGTGGGATATATAGAGAATAATCTACCTTAGTGAAAGACAAAAGAAAAAAGACTTTTAATTAGTGAAAGGATGATACAATACCTATTCATTTTGATGGTTATATTTTAGGCATGCCCTGGAGCAGTTCAGTGTCAAATGATGGATATGGTTCATCCTGGTGTTGTGCCGATGCACAAGGTTTAATTTCTCTTTTGGTTATTTCTCTTTTTTCCTTGAACTGTACAACTGATTATGATTCTTATCAGTAAGTCTTTTAATTTTATCTTCTTATATAGGTCAATTTTGATGCAAAATCAGAGTATGAAATGATTCAAAATTATAAGGTCCTTCAAGATGTCTTCAACAAACTGAAGATACCAAAGGTACATAGTTAGCTTTTGTTCAATAATTGCTTAATGGGGGAATTTCACGTATACCCCTCAATCCTAGACCTACTTATTTGATGGGTTGATGCCTTGTGCAAATTGTACACAGTAGTTTCATGATACATTTTTTTTTTTTTTTCATTATTTTTCCTTTGGTTGCTGTTGTAGCATATTGAGGTGAACAGGCTTGTGAAGGGTCGTCCTCTTGACAATCTGGAGTTCCTTCAATGGCTGAAGCGCTATTGTGACTCAATAAATGGCGGAATCACAAATGAGTATGCTATCTTCCTTTTACTTTGTGATAATTACATTTTGGAAGTAATAATCTTAGAAAGTATGTTGTTAACTTCTTCTAGGAACTACAATCCATTGGAGAGGAGATCTAAGGGAGGGAAAGAACGGGGCTCCAAGGTCTCAAACAAGGCTACCAAAACACTACAATCTAACTCTGCTGGCCGTGTTTCTACTGACCATGACTACTATGGTTTGTCTCACTTCTCATTTTTTTCAAATTTTGATTTACTATCTGATTTGTGCTTTATGATTTGTGTTGATTTTTTATTATGGTCTTTTTGTTTGCTACCTCAGGTCCAAAAATGACAAAGGTAGATAACTCTGAGAAAGAGCAACAGATCCTGGAACTTTCTGAAAAGGTATTTTTAGATGTGTTACTTGTCTATCCACAACTTCTGTGTCTTTTTTTTAAGCATTGTTATTGTATTTTTTGTTTTTGTTCCCTTGTTATCTTTTTCCTTCATTTCTGATATTAGTTAGGTGATATGGAATTGACACTAAATAATATGGAGAAAGAAAGGGACTTCTACTTCTCGAAGCTGAGGGATATTGAGATTCTCTGCCAAAGGCATGAGCTGGAGCATCTTCCGGTAGAAAAACACCTTTTATCTCTTTTATTTGGAATACTGCTAGTGCTAATAAAAACATCACAGGTTTATTTGTGCCTATCTTTCTGTTTGGTACAGTTCCAGTTTTCACCAGATGACCTGGTTTTTGTTTCAGTGAATGGATATTTCTTCTTCCACCATTGATGAAAACCTACTTTAAGCTTATTGGCCGTTCAATTTACAGAATATCATTCCACTAATTTTCTATTACTACATTAAGTGTCCTCTTCTTTTTTTTGAAACTCTACATTTACTTATCATTGTCTCTCAAAATTTTGTGCTGAATAAGTGAAGGACTAGAGGCTCAAAATTTTCTTATCTTTCAATTTAAATGTAATTGTCCTTTTGACCACCTATTCATCCTGTATCTTGTAAGTTTTTGAATTTAATTTGTTAGCCTTCTCATAGTATTAATGCAAATTGAATTATTCTGATGTTGGAACTATCTTATGTCGTCATCTAAGAACAATTTTGAAATTTCTTTAGGTAATTATTATTGGTATAATATGATGGTAAGAGTTCTTTACTTCTGTTAGTATTTGCTTAACATTATAATTTACAAAGCATTATTGCAAACCCTTAGTAGTCCAAATATGGAATGGAACATAGTACTTGGGTCCACGTACAAGTTAAGATTCTTTATTTATTTGTAGATAACAAAGACAATACAAAAGACTTAGTCTACATATGGTATGCAACTTGGTATTTTGGTGCACGTAGAAGTGAAAAATTCTTAATTTATTTTGTAGATAACGAAGGCCGTACAAAAGATCCTTTATGCTGCTGATGCAACTGAATCACCATTGCCTGAAGCTCAAGGAATAATAGACATGTCTCCAGACCTCATCCCTAATGAATCAGCATGAGACAAAAAGCCAATATCGTCTCATGCCATATTATACTATGTCTGTTTGCTATTTGCAAACAAGTTGGTGCACCTATTGACATAAAAAAAAAATTATTTGTAAAACTAGGGTATCTTAGGTTTCTGGCTAACAAATCTAGGTGTGCCTACGAACTATGGTACTCAGAATTGTTTTGCCTGTTCTCGTGGAACTTGCAAATAATTAGATATGTGGATAGTTAAGATTTACCTGCTCTCATTCTCTCTGCTGTTGATTATGGAATCCTTTGATTCCTGTGGTTTTGTTTCGATATGTGATGATGCTCTAGTAATATGCATATGCACAGCATGTAGACATGGAGTCTTTGTTAACTAAAATAATAATAATGCTGCTTTGCCTAAGCTTCATTTAACATGATATCAGTAAAACGGGTATGCAAACAAATCATGCAACTAAATAGCCAGGTCCGTGTCTGTTGTTTTTTATCTATATGAGATGTAAAAAAATGCAAGTCTCTAAGTTTTAACCAAAGTTGCCTATCTTCCCTTTCATAGAGGTTTTAATGCTAATTTCTTTCTTCATTATTAATGTGATTATAAAATCCTAAATTATACAATCATCAATTATCTGATTTTCTATCGAAGCGCATGAGACGGTGTTTTTATCTGATCAGAATTTAATCTTATTAATGGAATAGTTTCCTTCCATCACAGCACGAGTGCGTATCCTCAGATATATCATATTTTGCGTGACCGACGTATCCGGTGCCTATTCGGGGATAGTGCAGGGCCAGAGGTGGATTCTGGATTGCAAAAAATTATAGAATTGGATTTAAATTTATTAACTAATTGGGTACTTGATAAAAAATAACTGATCGTCCAATTTATAATTATCATTACCAATCATAATTTAAGAAAATTATTTTGATTTTAGTCCTATATTTAACCTGAATTAGAAATTAAACATTTAGAGAGGTAAAAAAAATTTTTAGAGAGAGACAGAGTCGATCGAAATCAACAAATCACCGCTAAAACTTAAAATTCAGGGGGAGCGCCTGCCCCCTTTTGGTTCCACATGGGTCCGCCCCTGTGCAGGGCCAGTATTATTTTATCTTTGAGATTTGTGCAGAACATATTTGAACGGTAGAGATTTTCCAAAAAAATCACGCAAAATATGAGATATCTCAGAGGATGCGAATTCTCACAGCACTTGCACCTAACGGTAATAGCAGCGGAGGTGAACTGATCCATTTTTCAGTTTTTCCCGACTTAGCTTGCACGAATTGGCTTCAATCACAATTGTACATTAATCGCGGGATCAAAATTAAAGAAAAATCTGATCAAATTGGACATTCTGCCATAAAACTCAACTATTAATCTACACTTCTGATTTTAATTCCGATGATATGGGAGTCCGTATCCGAAGATTTCATTCGTAAAATCGGGTAAATTTTGCTGGAGGTAATTATTACGAATTAGTTACTCAATTTTAATTTGTTTTTTTTATAGTCATAGAATTTTTAATTTATTCTAACCATGTTATATGATTTTTTCATTCAAAATATTAGCAAAATATTCTCATTCCATTCAATATATAATGAAATATGCTTATTCTATCTAAATTTTTTAACATAATATACTAGTTCCGTCCATAATAATGAGTATGACAAATATAACATCAGTGTCATTTCAGTCTATATAACACGAACTCCAAAACCTATCAAATTGAGTCCAAATGATGAATTCAAATCGTTCAAACCGATATACTTCATTAGCTATGCGTTTACATGCAAAACACACCTCCTCCTCTTCTCCAGCAAAACACAGCTTCAAAAACTTGAAAGAGCTTAATTAAATAGGATCTGCGCCCTATAATCTCACTGTGCAACAGCTTCAGCGCAGAAACAGAAGCAGATTTGACTCTCGCCGCATTTTTGAAGAAATTGATTAGTTATTCTTCATGAAAATTATGCATTATTGTTCCAGATATGTGCATATCAAAAAACATGAAAGAAATTGATTTATCATCTAAATACAAAAAACATAGAAAAAGATGCATAAAAAAAAAAAAGGAACACTTGACAAAATATAAACTCATTTATCATCTAAATACAAAATTCTTAAATTTTCAGCTTAAAATTTCTCATAACATGAACAAATCAACTCCTACCCTCCCGGCATCAGTTTTGTGGCATGATGAATTGACAAGTACAGAAGGCTCAACACTCGTCCTGCACCTGACCTGAAACCAGGAACAAAAAATCAATAAAATAACTTGAGCTCACTAAAAACAAAGATATTTCTTAATTTAGCTAACTAGTATGGGGCATACACTATGCAGCAGAAAAATCAAAATTGATTAACATGAGTCAATTAATAATCTCAAATAAAAGTATGGGGCATACACTATCCCAATGGAGCAGAACAACCAGCGTACCAATCACAGTACTGTTACCGAGGAGGATACTGGTACCGAGGAGGTTACTGGTACCAAGTGGCTGCAGCACCAAGGAAGGGGGGAAAATCTATTTTTTCTTGCAATTTTCTTTACTTTTTTTTTTTTTTCTTGCAAACACTTTTATTTCTTATTTAACATTTGATTGAATTGTGGGTAACTGTCACACCATTGATTATGCTGGGATAAGTTGACCACTTGAAAGAACTTGTCCATACAAAAAATAAATTTGATTTTTTTTAGTTGCATTAAAGAGAAAACCAGTACCTCATAACAAATCCATGAAACAAATAACACAATGGTGACACCGAGTACATTTGTGAACTTCCGTTGACCCCCATACGCTGATCCACCGAGTGATTCTCTATCTTTGACATCAAAAATTATAGCTTGGACTTTTAGTGAGTCAGGTGGTGCCGAGAGGATAGAGGTCGCTGGAGAAGGAGAGGATCGGGAAGATGGTGGTGCCGAGAGAAAGTTCATTGTTCAAGGTGGCGCCAGAGCTGGGTTGCGTGAGAGAGGAGAGAGGGGGTGTGTGTTTTGCTGGAGAAGAAGAGGAGGGCTTTTTAGTCATTAACTATTTAATGTGGCATTTTTCTTAATAAATAAAATTTGGGATGGCATTTAACAAAATCAAAATTTTAAAATGGCATTTTTCTAAATTCACTATTTCGGAGTGGCATGGAACCAATTTCCCCTAAAGAAAATGTCAGTTGGGCCACACAGATTGTCGGTGATGGACCCCCCGCATCTCAATTCCTCGTTCAGCCCATGGACTTGTGACGCAAAGACCGTCACAGAAAATCACGAAACAACAAATTATAATCCTACCCGTTAATCCAACAAATTTAAGATTAGCACCGGTGCTTCAATCGCAATATTACTAGGGTTTCCCTTTAGACGGCAATCTGTTCTTCGTTGAGCGTGTCAAGATTCGGGTGAGAGACGATGCACGGATCTCCAAATCCGTCGGAAATCCCCTCCGACTCTGCTGCGCAGGAAACCGAGACAATGACCGGATCCCCCAGTCGGGATCCAGAAACGAAGCAAGCGGTGGTTGAAGAAAACGCTGAAATCGCCGGAGAGAATCCGGAGTCGGAGAAAACCGATAGAACGACCGGATCCCCCAGTCGGGATCCAGAAACGAAGCAAGCAGTGGCCGAAGAAAACGCTGAAATCGCAGGAGAGAATCCGGCCGTTGATCCAGAAACGAAGCAAGTGGTGGCCGAAGAAAACGCTGAAATCGCCGGAGAGATTGCGGCCGTTGATCCACAAACGGAAGGGGCGTCAGAAGCTGGAGAAAATGTGGCAAAGGACTCTGAAGCTATTGAAGCTACTCCTTTGTCAACAAAGAGTCCGCTTGTCGCTGCCGCCATTAAGAAGCACGCGGCGCCTCGGTCGTCTAAATATCATGGCGTCACTAGGTTAAATTTGTGCTTGATTTTTTGCTTTGGGACGTTTTATTTTTATCAGGTTTTCTTTTGTTATTATTATTTTTTTCTTAAATTATAGGTTGAAGTGGAGTGGAAAATTTGAGGCACATCTATGGGATAATATACACTGCGCTCCAGGCAGGAAACGAAAGGGAAGGCACAGTAAGCGAACTATTTAATTTCTTGTGGCATATAAGAACAATCTAATAGCTAATAGCTGATCCATTTTGCTAATGTCGTTAAAAACATGTCAATTTATTTTTAAGTGAGGTGGTCAAACGCAGTTATATCATGTGTGATGCTCAATTTTAGGGTTTTTTTGGGTATAATTTACAACTTTAATTTGATCAAGTTACTTGAACTATGATCCTTCTGTATTCATATAAACTATAAAATTGTCATTTATACATTTCTTATCAATTTTTATTCTGGTATATACAGAAATTTTTATTCTGGTACTCATATAAACTATCAAATTGTTCAGGATTGACTAAATAAAATTACCACCGTGATTTTGTTCTTCCTCATAATTTGCCTCTTTGGTAATATGTATTCCTAATCTCGGCTTTTTGGTCTTTTGCATAATTGGCGCTATGGCGGTTGCTTTTCTGTTACTTGACATAATGCTCCAGTCTACTTAGGCAAGTATTTATCTTCATTGCCTACGGGCTTTTCCTCAAAAAAAAAAAAAAGTATTTATCTTCATTTAAAATTACTCAATACTATCATTTTAAATAAAAAATTTAGTTGACAACTGCAATTTTGATTGTATAGGAAGTTATGATAATGAAGATAAGGCAGCTAGAGCACATGACCTTGCTGTTCTGAAATTCTGGGGCCCTTCCTCGGAGGCCAAGCTTAACTTTCCTGTAATACAAAATACCTAGGTTCAATTTCTATTTTTTTAGTATATTTTAAAAACCTAAACTCTTCATTCAACTTTATTTCTAGGTCTCGGAATATGAGGAGGACCTAGAGACAATGAAGACCATGTCCCACGATGAGTATGTAGCTAGTGTAAGAAGGTATGTTTTTGAAATTTCAGTTCAATGTTGACATTCAATATTTACTTTTCTAAACAGTACAAGTGCTTAATATTCTATTCAAATTTTTACATCGCAGGAAGAGTACTTGCTTCTCCAGAGGTTCTTCACAGTTTAGAGGAGTTACCAGGTTCTTTTAATAGAAACCAATAATAGCTGAAACAATGTGTAAAATAAAAATTTAATTGCAACACTAATGATTAGTCTAATAAATTAAATTCTATCCTTTTCAATTTGGGATCTAAGGAGGAAAGATGGTAAATTTCAAGCTCGTATTGGTCGGGTTGGTGAGAGCAGAGAGACCAAAGACATCTACCTTGGAACCTATGGTATGCAATTTTCCATTAGAAGTTTCACTATTGATTACAAATATATATATATATATAGAGGAGGGATCCGATGATACTCTTTTTTGGTGACATCGGATGACACCGTGCATTTTCAAAGTCCAAACAGTCAATCCAAACCGTTTAACTTGATGGATATGTTAAAATGTGCTTGCAGATCAAATTTTATATTTTTCTGAATTTTTTTACTATTTATTAAGATGGGTACAAAAATTCAACGGTCTGAATATAGCGATTTTGTTAAATACTTAATAAATAGTAAAAAAATTCCAAAAAATGTAAAATTTGATCTGCAAGCACATTTTAATATATCAATTATGTTGAACGGTTTGGATCGATTGTTTGGACTTTGAAAACTTAAAAAATGCACGATGTTATAAAATGTCGCCAAAAAAGAGTGTCATCCAATCCCTCCTCATATATAGGATTTGGCTAATATGCCATGAGTTGCATAGAGGCCTTCCATGCTACTGCTCAATATTTGACTTTTCAAAATCCAAACGGTTGATCCGAACCGTTCATCTTGTTCTCCATATTAATATGTGTTTAGAGATCAAATTTTACATTTTTTGGAAATTTTTTACTATTTTTTTAGATTTATTGAATATCGTTGTTTTTTATAATCTAGATTTGTCTGAAAAACAGCGATTTTCAATAAATCTAAAAAAATAGTAAAAAAATTCCCAAAAATATAAAATTTGGTCTCTAAACACATATTAATATGAAGAACAAGATGAACGGTTCGGATCAACCGTTAGAATTTTAAAATGTCGAATATTGAGCCGTTGCACGGAGGCCCTTTATGCTATGCATAGCATGCTAGCATATTCCTATATATATATATATATAATTAATTGGAAGTTTTTCATTTGCCGCTTATATCAGACACCGAAGAGCAAGCAGCTGAGGCATATGACATAGCAGCCATTGAACTGAGAGGTCCAAATGCAGTTACTAACTTCGATGTCAGTACCTATAATGGTAGTGACTCGAATGCAGTAGAGGGTCCTTCAAATTAGCTATCTATGTACTGTTGCTCCTTTTTAGCTGTGTTTTGTCTTTCTTTGTTTTTTATTTTTTGCTCCTTTTGTGTCTGTTTGACTTCAGTGAGTGCTTAATAACTCTGTTAGATGTAAAATATAGATGTGTACAAACCTTTGATGCCTGTGCCAGGAGATGAGTTGATTTGGTAAGTGGTAAGTGGTAACTGCTTATTTATCAAGGAGCTTTTCTACTGACAAGGCACTTTTCGTTAATGTATTTCATGCAATACGTTGGATCTTTTTCTAATTTTCTCTCTGCAGTTGTATTAAAAATTAAAAATTGTATTTTTAGTGCATTGGTATTTAATAGGAGCTCTCCTTGATTGCATGCCTTTCACTCGATTTTGGAAAAAAGCATTTATACTTCCTCACCAATAGCTCTGTGAACCTATTCTGATTCTAAATTCTGCAGGTTCGGTGCTTTCAGAATAACTTCGAAAGCAGCCATATCATATCAGATTACCATTAAAATTGGATATTATCATTCCCTTCGTTGTCATCAAAAATAAAATAATAGGAATTAAAATACAACAGCCCCCTCACTCAGCGGTGACATTCAGCTGTTGAATTGCTCTAAAATTGGTACCTCACTATTTGACCGGCGGGTGTTAGACTCCGCGCCCCCCCCCCCCCTCTTCTCCCGCCTCTTCTATATATAAAATACCTCCATTACTCCCCAGGATTCATTCATTCGCGCGTTCCTTCGATCCATCCATCAATCCCTTATTTCAAAGAAAAGAAACCCTACATCTCTCTCCCTCCATTTTCGTAAATAAAAAAAAAGAGAAACCCTAGCTAGAAAAGGAAACAAAATAAAAAATTGAAGGAAGAGAAACTCCCGTACTGTACTTGAGTTCACAAATGGATTCAATCAATTCCTTCAGGCTGCCGAGCCTGTGCCAGAACAGCTCTTCAATCTTCCAACGAGCTGGCAGTGCATCAATGGATCAACCCGTGAAGACGACGAGGAGTCGCTCAAGTGGATCGACTGGAGAAGCTTCCCACATACAACTGCATGAAGAAGGGGTTATTCCTTGATGGAGTAGTCGGGAAAGAGATCAACATAGACAATCTCGGGATCACTGAGAAGCGCTAGCTCATCGAGCGGCTGGTGCGCGTTGCCGTGGAGGATAATGAACGATTCTTGCTCAAGTTGAAACAGAGGATCGACCGGTGAGTGCAAACCATGAAAATGTGGGTTAAATAAGCATGTATATGGAACTAACAACTTACTAGTCGCTGCTCACAAAGTGTTGGATAAAATGTTCCTTGGGCTGCTGATGATCTGTCTTTGAAATGTTTTTCACATTTTTAAAATTCATCATATTATTTGTGGAGGTAAAATGATTGGATTATTGGAAATATTATTTTTTTCAGGGTTGGGCTCGATTTTCCAACAATTGAAATTCGTTATGAGAATTTCAATATTGAAGCATTAGCCCATGTTGGTAGCAGGGGATTGCCAACATTTATCAATGCTACAATTAATTCTCTTGAGGTAATTTTATACTTGGGCCCAGCAACTTTTACTAATTGTTCATATTATTATACAGTGGATATAATGGCATGCATCTTTTCTTATTTTAGTCTATGGTGAATGCTCTGCACATACTGCCGAACAAGAAAATGCCTGTTAATATTCTTCATGATATCAGTGGAGTTGTCAAGCCTAAGAGGTACTAAAATATTCCCACCCCAGAGGGGATGTTTTGCATATATAAATTATTAAACTATTGGGAAGTTATTTTTTCTCCTCACTTGTTTGAACAAATTAAGGATTATTTTATCTGTCCATGTAAAGGCTTATTTTTGTGTAAAAGTATATTTTCACTGTGTAATAACATATACACATGGTACATTTTAAATATTGTGGATATGTTGGTCACTTTATGAATTATAAATTTTAAAAATTCAGGATGACATTGTTACTGGGATCACCTGGCTCAGGAAAAACATCACTGCTTTTGGCCTTGGCCGGAAAGCTAGACTCTGAACTAAAAGTACTCTTTTAGCTCTTCAATTCTTTTAATTATTGTCTTTTTAATCAACTTCGTAGTCAACCATAAATTAATTAATTTCTTTGCCAATTATACAGGTTACTGGAAAGGTTACATACAATGGACATGGCATGAATGGGTTTGTGCCACAGAGAACAGCAGCTTATGTAAGCCAACATGACTTGCACATTGCTGAGACGACAGTTCAAAAAACCCTAGCCTTCTCTGCCAGGGTCCAGGGTGTTGGTACCAGATATTGTATAAAATTTTACAATTTTCAGACAACTAGATCTAGTTTTTGTCAATATGATGTATGATAAGTACTAAATAATATGTATTTGAAAATGCATGTAGATATGTTAACTCAGCTTTCTAGGAGAGAGAAAGATTCAAATATCAAGCCTGATCCTGATCTTGATGTGTATATGAAGGTAATATATTAGATATCTTACTATAATACTAAAAAGTATTAAGATGCTCAATTGCTTACCAATTTATTAAAAAAAAAAGTAGCTCAATTTTCTTTAATCCCATTTTTTTCTTAATTGGTACTTCATGAAGTTTTCTTTATTATTGCAAAAAATCCAGGCAGTGTCAACAAGAGGCCAAGAAACGAGCATCATTACTGACTATGTGCTCAAGGTACAAATCACATCCATCTTCTTGATAAAAATTTCAGAAAGTACCTCTTTTTCTCTGTTTTCTTTTCTTAATATTTCCCTGAATTTTGCAGACTTTGGGTTTGGATATATGTGCCGATACCACTGTAGGGGATGAGATGCTCAGAGGTATTTCTGGAGGGCAACGAAAGCATGTCACAAGAGGTACGCTAAAATATTACTCGTATTTACATTCACCTGTACGCAAGAGGCATAACTGAGAAAGGGAGGGGGTGAAAACAAAAAGATGAGAATTAAAATAAAGTTGTCGAGATTTGATACCCAAAAAGGCAAAAACCAAACCCCCAAGAAATATGTGCTATTTCCTGAAGGACAGTTCAAATGAATAAAAGTTATTATCCTCTTTTATCAACAGGTGAGATGATTGTGGGACCCACAACAGCGTTATTTATGGATGAATCTCAACTGGTTTGGACAGCTCAACCACATTTCAAATAGTAAGGTCACTGAAGCAAATCGCTAGCATTCTGGGACAAACAACCGTAATTTCGCTACTACAGCCGGCACCTGAGACCTTCGACCTGTTCGAGGACATCATCCTCCTGTCTGATAGCCATGTCGTGTACCATGGGCCCCGTGAACATATCCTTGATTTTTTTGAAACCATGGGGTTTTAAGTAACCAGAAAGGAAAGGTGTTGCTGGTATCCTACAAGAGGTAAACTGAAAAAGGAATTTTGCAGATGTACTTGTTAAATAACCAGTTTATACCGGTTAAGACCATACCTTTTTCTTTGAGAAAACAGTTAATTCCAGCTCAAATTAAGAATGAAAAATGGTACAAGAAGGGACAAAGTAGAAATAAAAATATATTCAAAAAACAAAAAAAGTAAATATAGAATTCAAGGTGGTATAAGTAATGTACCAAAAGGGTCCCAAAACTTTACCCATATTTTAGTACTTCATCCAAGATGCAGAAGCTAATTATACGAAACATTTAATGGCTTAGGTTACATCTCGGAAAGACCAGCGTCAGTACTGGCAGATACACAACAGGCCATACCGGTACGTCCCAGTATGTGAATTTGCAGAGGCTTTCAATTCATTCGATGTTGGTGAGAGGCTCTGAGCAGAGTTATCTGTACCATTCGACAAGTCAACGAGCCACCCTGCTGCACTAACCACCTCAAAGTATGGTATAAGCAAGATAGAGCTGCTAAAGGCATGTGCCTCAAGAGAATTTCTCCTCATGAAACGCAACTCTTTTGTGTACATTGTCAGAGCATTCCAGGTACACAATTTTAAGTTTTTAACTACTCAATGTATAAAAGAAACACAGCATAAATTTGTATATGAAATCAACTTTTTTTTATTGTGTTTACATAGATAAAAAAATCAATGCAGTTAATGCTGACAACCCGTATGCACCATAAAACTACAAATGATGGCACTGTTTACTTGGCGACACTGTTTACTTGTGGTAGTTGGATTTGCAGTTCTTTTCGCTTTCCTCTTTGGTGTATCCATCAAAGTGCTCAACTTCCAAAGAAGATAGATAATTTTTTCATGACAAAAATAGGTTCAATTTGTAAATCAGAAGTATACAAAAGGTTTTGTGTCTATTCGTTTGATTTTTTTTTCCTCTCTTTGGTAGTTCTTTGTATAGGATAAGATCACCACATATGGTGTTGTAAATATACGCCCGCTGCAATTTGTAAGATTCAAACTAATAATTCAATTCTTTGAAATTTTTTAAGGGATCGACTAACAGTCCTCCTAGTTCAGTCCTCTATCTGTCCTCCGCACTAAAAAGATAAAAAAAATAGTTAAAACGTACTAACTACCACCAAAGAGCAAGATTAATGTTATTTTATTAATAGTTAAAACGTACTAACTACCACCAAAAAGCAAGATTAATGTTATTTTATTAATAGTTAAAACGTATAGTATTCATATCTACGGATTTATAGTATTCATGCTTATTATCATAACCATTCGTCATATGTAAACATAAGTTGGAGATGACAGTAACGACTAGGGGAACCGCTGATGTCCTGTGACAGTCTGGATTGGGGATCGCAACCGCTTGAAAGTGACATTTGCCAAGATTGAAAACCACTACAACGAATCTATATATTATTCATATCTAAATAAAGAAGTATTCATATCTAAACAAATGAAATATTCGTACTGACGATTACGAAGTATTCATACATGTTTGAAATAATATACAATTCAAAATTCAAAGTTAGACCCTTCTTCATGCATATCTAACAAATGAAGTATTTATATCAAACTAATGAAGTATTCATACATGTTTGAAATAATTTATACAATTCAAAGTGAGACCCTTCATGCATATCTCTCTCACCCCACCTCTTCCAAGAAGTATTCATACTGACGATTACGAAGTATTCATACATATTTGAAATAATTTATACAATTCAAAATTCAAAGTCAGATTCATCTCTCTCACCTCACCTCTTCCAAGAAGTATTCATACTGACGATTACAAAGTATTCCTACATGTTTAAAATAATTTATACAATTCAAAATTCAAAGTCAGATTCATCTCTCTCACCCCATCTCTTCCAAGAAGTATTCATACTGACGATTACGAAGTATTCATACATGTTCGAAATAATTTATACAATTCAAAATTCATTGTCAGATTCATCTCTCTCACCCCACCTCTTTCAAGAAGTATTCATATATAACATGAAGTATGCATATCTAACAAATGAAGTATTCATATCTAATTAATAAAGTATTCATATGTTCTACTTTGACAACCTTCGCTGGGCTAGCATGGACCCCTCCGATGGTGCACCACACTCTCCCTGCCGGATCTCGATGGTGCACTGGACTCTCCTCGCCAAATCTTGTCAGATCTCGACGGTGCAGGAAGAGAACGATCCGACCTTCTCTCTGACAACATCTCTCGACGGCTTTCTCTTCGACAGCTATGACGATCCCAGTTTTAATTACTATTATCTGATCGTGCGATTTCTTTTGGATCGATTCAATTTTCTCGTTTCTCAAAATAGTTTCGTATTATCTGACATATTATCTTTTGGATCGATCCAATTTTTGTATTTTCTCAAAATAATTTACTTGACATATTATCTAATGGTTGCAACAATCATTATCATTTTTCAAAATAGTTTTGTAAATAGTAATGATATTTTTTTTGGATTTGGAAAAGGTTCGTTATAAGTCAACTGAGTTGAAAAGTTAGAAGTGGTATTAAGATACAGGGGGACATTTAGGGGATAGATTCAAGGGGGACAAAATCATTTCTCATTTTTTAATTATGTTGACAGTGAAGTCGATATTTTATAGACGTGTTATTTTCTATCTAATTATAACATTTTACGGATCGTTCTGAAAAAGCTGCATGCACTGTGATATATTGCATGCCACAGAAAATCCTTAAGAAGAGCTGATTTGTTTTTAACAAGTCAACCCAGTAATTTTATAAAATATCCTCTACTTCGAAAATATGAATCCATAGCAAGGGTGGATTCGTAGTTTCCATATTATTGGGGCCTCACTAAGTCTGTCACTTTGTTTGGTGTATTTTCGAAAATCAAAAGGCTTCGATTTTAACTTTAAATTGGTGAATATACGGCTACGGTTTTGGATCCGACAGTGAAACACAGCTGAAACAATACTATGTTTAAGTGCCATGAGACCGCCCTGACCTGAAAAGCACATCTCCAGCCATACAAACAATTTTTTCTAGCATCTGTTTTTGGATTCGTGCATAAAACTCAGTCGGAGTTCTTTATTATCAAAATAAAGAAACTAGATTGAGCTGTGTCTGCAAGGTGAAGTGCGTGGTAGAGTCACTAATCCGACGTGTCCCAACATGACCGAGGCAAATCTCCTACCCGACCAATGCTTTCTATGCCGGGTCAGGCTCAATCCAAACCAAAATTTACGATGTGCATACGAAGTTTGTCATACGAGTGAAATCATCTTAGCTGCGCAAACAAACACCTTACGTGCATGACCTGGCTGCACGTGCAGGGTTTGTCACTTTGTCTGGCGGGAGCCAGGCCTTGGCGGTGGAAGAGTAGAGAGTGGAGGTGCCGTGACTGAAATGGTCAAAAACATCACTGGGTTGTGGAAGGTATGCTTGGGGTTTCATTGCTCTCTGATACATCTAATCGAGCACCTTAAGTGCACGAGTGTAACTGTAACCCCTAGTCTTAGTGCTTGGAGGTGAACTCGTAAACTCATTCTATATTTCTTGAACACACTTGAACATTGTATAATTGTTTTTTTTTATAAATAAAAGTGGGGGAAGATATAGTATAATTGTTATTTTCAAATTTAAATTGGGCTCGGTTTTGCATGTGCACAAGTCGGGCATTGCCGCTTTAAATGCAGATACAGTATGTATACAATTCAATTGAGCAGAGGGGGTACAGTGGGAATCTAGCAATCATATTTCTCACCAAATCTATTAATCTAATCATTCCTGCTACGACGTGGCCTGGCAGCCCCCACTAGATCTCTTGGTCAATCCAGTGGAGGCCTGAAAGAGTCCCGGAATTTTTTTTTTAAAGATATGTAGGAAACTTGAAATGAAGTGTATTTCAGAAGAAAGTAACTATGGAGAAATCATATTCGTAGTGAATACAAAACTGATTATTAATATTCAAGAAAAAAATAATAAGAAATTGTTTGCCAGTCACATATGAACTTATTCACTTATTCGTAGTGAATACAAAAAAAAAGAGAAAACAAACGGGAGAATTTCATACAATTTCTCAGTCCACAGAGAATCTCATAATGTGTTACTAATTTCAGAGTTTCCCACAATCATAGTCTGATACATTCAGCAGATCTCTAGCCATGATCCCGGCCAAAAGCTTCTCCCTCAAAAAGCTCACAAACCAGTTACTGCTTTGTTGTATGAACCCTGTGATATAAGATTTGGCAACCATATTTGCGCACCTCCACCTCCTATCTCTTGCAAATTTCTCCAAAGCTACCTCAACATTTCCATCATGAACAGCATCAGCTAAATACCTTGATAGAATAACTCCGTCTTCCAGAGATGTGCAACAGCCTTGGCCTAAATCGGGTGTCATTGGATGGAGTGCATCACCAATTACACATATATTTCTTTTGGTGATGTTTCCAAATAAGAGAGAGATGGGGGACCGGTATCTCAAGGGACTTGACACCACCTCACTCATCTCACTTCTTTCTATCACTTCAATCATTTCTCGAGGCACTTTTGATGCCGTTAAAGTTTTTACGACGAATTCTCGCATCTTTTGTATGCTTTCATCTACCTTATCTGCCCCTGAAAAGTTCCATTGTTGCAATTGGCTTTTAATTTTTGCAGTTTAACATTTGATTTTTGATTTGTAGATTGGATAAAGAAATAGTCTTTACTTTAGGATCCCTAGGATGACAACTTCAATGTATTACTTTTAGTAACTAATTAAGCACTCATCAACTGCTGGTTAAAAATATTTAACCTCAATAAAATAACTACTATTTACCCATTTAAGTAACTAATCATAGTGAGAGCATTAACTTCCCTAGTATAGTAGTAAAAGCATGATTTTTAGGCAAAAGGGAGCAACAATATACCATTTTCAGAGGGGCACCAAGTGAAAAACCAGTACATGTTTTTCTCAGAGCAGGGCAAGAAGCCAGAACGGAATCCTCCTCCATTTATGTTAAGAAAATCGTGTTTAAAACCATGATCACTTGGGTGCTTAGAAATGCCTCTAGTAGCGCAACGGCCTGATAATAAAGGCTTCTCTAGGCCTAGATATTTTGCCACCACCGAGTTTATTCCATCACAGCCTATTAATACCTGTATTTTAACGCCACTAGAATCTTAGTTATCTAAATCATATTTCTTCATGAGCATCTTAGACTGTTGAGTTAGCTTGCTCAGTTAATGGCAATGGACAGATTGTATTGGAAGTGCCTTATTTTTTTTCCATTTTGTTATTTCCTTTGACAAATCTTTATTGGGCTCGATTTCTTATTTGCTTTTCTTGGAGTATACCAGATATGCTAGATGGAGTAGAACTAGGTGTTCTTAAGCTCTCTTAAACCTATCAGACTAACTTCAAACGATGAATCCAATTAGTTGAAACTGATCTACTTCATGAGTGTGGTGTTTACAAGTCAAATTTATAATTTTTGAATAGATTTAGTATAAAATCAAGTTGTCAAAAAAATGATGAACAATGAACGTATTAAATTAACTTAATAAACCTTTTTCTATTTTTTTCTGTGTCGCTTGACTTTATGTTAAATTTAAATTGAAATTTGAATTGTGTTACGATTGTATGCACCTTTGCTTTAATTATAGAGCCATCGGCCAAGTGCAGGAGCTTAAGATTTCCATCTTCTTCAATTAGAACAATTTTAGATGAAAACCTGATGGTGTCCTTTGGTAGCTCTGTTGCTAAGGTTTCCAACATGAAGTCCCTCTTTACGCAACGAACTTCATGCATTCCTCTTGTTCAAAAGAAAGACATATTGAATCGTCAATTTTAAGATTCATAAATGGATGAACTAAAACAGTTTTTAAATATTTTGATATTCAAATATTCCCATTATTCCCTAATCTTTTCTAGAAAGCTTTTGGGTCATTTTTATCTCTCCAATAGTGAAATGGGTTTTCTGGCATTGGAAAAACAGGATTTTATATTTTATAGAAAACTGAAAACAGGTATTGTGCTTGTAAAATTCTCTCTTTCTTTCATAGTAAAAGTTATATCATGGCTTAGACCCTATCTCAATTTATTTTAAAAGAAAAACCATTTCCAACACGGGTATCGTCAGTGTTTTAAAATGCGGCTGCATATACGTATGCAGTCGGCAGCCATACTTAGAATGCCAATGCGGTTTTGACCATGCGGCCGCATATGCGGTTCCAATATGTGGTCATGCAGAATAAAAAAACACATATGCAGATTAAAAATGCGGCTATACAGATTAAAATATGCGATCATGCAGTTCTCCCTTATATATGTGTGTGTGTGTGTTAATTTTTATTTTAAAATTCACATGAAAATCCGCATATACGTCCGCATGCATGAACAAAACCGCATTTTAAAACACTGGGTATCATACAGGATTGGTATTTGGTGGAGAGATGGTTCAAAAATGTACAATAAGCTTCAATAAGAAACCACGAGTTTAGATTCCTACTTTCAGTGCTTATAAAATTTCTCATAAAGGTACTACTGTATTTCTTACATTTTTCCTTGAGCTTTGTCTAGATCCACTTTTGCAGAAATGTCTCCTGATGTTTCTGACAAAAATGTAACGCTGCAAAAGTTGTATAAAAGAGGCTCAGTCTTGAATAACTATCATGTATAGTTGTATACTTAGATTTTGAAGGAAAAACTAAGACAAACATATTTATGGCAATAAAATTTGGGTGTTATTAAGATCACCAACCTATCGAATTGACTTCAAACGATAAATTAAAACCATTAAAATTGTACTTCACGAGTGATTATTTGCATGTAAAATTTTAAATTTAATTTTGAATAAAGTCAAGCTGTCAAAAAAAGAAGATTTATTAGTTAATTCTCATCATTTTTTGACTACTTAACTTTGTACTGAATTAGCTCGAAAATTTATAAATTCTGCATGTAAATGCATCACTGATGAAGTAGATCAGTTTCATATTTAAATTCATCATTTGAAGTCCACGTTATAGGTTTTGGAGTTGAGCACACTTGAACTAGATGAGCTTAAGAACACCCTAGTTTTACTTGATAATGTAACCAAGGTTCCAGTATACCATTATTAACTTTTTTGCTGGTATCTTAATTACAGCATTTCAGTCCATTAATAAATAAAGAAGAATTGCCGGGTCATCTGGTATAGAAACATATCAGTTAAGGTCTGAAACGGACCTAATTAAATTTTCTGAAACAAAACCAGCAGTAAACTGACGATCTGTTATGTACATATTATTTGCTCTACATCTAGTGCACAAAATTAGTGGCAAGTATATAATTCATGCATCATTCACCTTTCCAGCAAGAGATGATGATCCCTGACTTTGTCACCGACACCAAGAGCATCTAATGCACGCCATGCATTTGTCCAAATTGAGAATGCAAATCCCGTGGTACGCATTGTCGGTGATGACTCCAAAACCAAGCTCTTCACTCCTTTTCTACAGGAACAAAACCAGAAAATTGAGATTTAGAGAGCTAAATAAATTATTGTGGTATAATTTACTTTAGATAGGAAGTTGAAAAGTATCAACACTTATAAAAATTATAAAATATAGTGGACAAAATTGTTATTTTTATAATTAATGGTTTGACTTAACCACCTCAGCTATAATCTAAATCCGTCTCTGCTTCCTGTATAATCATGCATGCAAAGATAAAAACAATGTAAATTTAAAACGGTAAGTGATTTGCATGGAGCAAATATCTTCCAAATGTATCAAATCATTGGCCATGTTTCAACTTCCAAGTAACCTTAAATTGGTACAGAAGCAACATAGTATAGTACCAGTACTGGTCAGTATCTACAGGATCCAATTTTTAAGGATGAAGCCATTGGAAACTTAATATGGCTGAAATTGAAGGTGTATATGTATGTGGATTTTAAGAGGGGGTGTGAATCTTAAGGAAAGCACAAATCTTAACAAAAAATAGTCGGTCGGATTGTGTGTAGATCAGGTGCTATGCGGCACCTGATCTGAAAGCAAATAGAAGGTAAGGTCGATTCCACATAATTTCAAGTCATGTCTGGTAGAGAGAGAGATAAATGAGCACACCTATGCAATCCAAGTGCAGTTGCCAGACCAGCAAAGCCAGCACCAACTATCACAATATCTTCTACCGTATCCATTCTTACTCGAAACACCTTTTCAGCAATTGAAAACAAGAATTATTGAGACAACAGGTGAGTTTAAAAGAGATATCTCTGTTGAGATTAAAAATGAGAATGAAAAGGAGATGAAAGACGGGTTTAGCACAGAGAAGGGTTTCTTTTATTTATATATGAGTGTATAACAGTGACTGATCAAAGTATGTGTTGGATTGAATTACGGCGTATGAGATCACTGCTGATGTAAGAAGAAAAAAAGATCATTGCTGATGCAACAGTGGGCTTGCATGTGGTCAACAAAAGACAAAGAAAGTCAAGGAAATGTCTATAATGTCATTATTAGAAGTGGGTCCCTGACGCAGACAGCGACTCCATACATATCTTGTAATCTTGATAATGTACAAGTACGGGAATGTTTTCCTCCGAAAAATGTAATTTCGCAAAAACAACAAAAATGCCGATTCTTAAAAAAAAAATTAGTTACCGACTTAATTATTTAAAATCCTAACTTTATCAGCAATTTTTATAAGTTCAAAATATACCATTCACGCAGATTGAATTTTCGCACCAAATCTGCATGGAATCTATATTCTATTTTTTCTAATAAAGATTGTTGGAGTTTAATTTGTAGTTTATGAGTTGAGATTAAAATCTTATGTATCTAAGAGTATCTACATCTCTGAAATTCTTGAAGTTGAAATTCTTGAAGTTTCTAAACTAGTTTCAGGGATGTAGATGAATTTCTTATTTAGCAACTTTGTTTCAAAGTTTCTTAATAAGAAACCGTTTATAAACTCTGACGTGGCCAAATAATTCGCTGAAATTCTTTTCTCTTATAATTTATTTGCTGATGTGGCAATTAAGAAACTCTAATTTTAGTTTCAGGGATGTGGGAGTTTAGAAACTTTCAGAGACAAAATTTCTAAAAATTAGTCAACAGTTATTTAGAAATTCCAAGAGTTTCACGGATATAGATACTCTAAAAAACAAGGATTGCAGGACCTACGTAGAAATCAGTGTTTAGGAAACGGCCGCTTAACCTGATGTTGGCGGTGATTAAATTATTACTAAGAGTCTATTTTCTGTTTATATTGTCAATAATCATTAATCATTATTATTATTATTATTCTGTATTTATACATTATATGTACTTATTTTGTTTTGTTTTATCTAAGATTTTATAAATGGAAATTTCATAAAATTTTATTAACTAACAATGAAATTAAATTAAAATAATTAAGTTTATTTGATAAGTTTAATGAATTAAATTAATTACTTTTAATAATTAAAATTATATGTATATAACTTTAATGAAAATGTAAAATTATTCCTAAAATTTTGATTAACCGATTATATACTGATTAATAGCTTGACATTACTCTGTTCATCTGTTTGACGAACACATACCCTTATTTACAACACTGATAGAAATAAAGCTACTAAGAAAAAACTTCAAATATCAAACAATAACTTAATTAATCGTGGTCCCACCACGAAGGGGAATCTGTCCCTATTTGTTTTAAGAAAAAATAGATTGCAATGAATCCAGCGTCTATTAATATTCTCTCTATTTGTTTTTAGAAAAATGGATTATACGCAAATTGAATCTCCGTAACTCAATAGTTCTGTGCAAATTCAATCTACGTGGAATAGTAGATGCCTGACTTTCTACGTAGATCTGATCTGCATGGAGGATGGATTTTGAATTTTAAAAAAAAGCGCTAATAAGATCAGAATTTTAAAAAATTAAGATGGTAATAAAAAAAAATGGGACATAAATAAAGACTTCGAGTAGGGATATTTTATTTTAAAAAAATTAATTATTTTTCCAGATAGAAAAAAATATATATTTTCACAAAATAGATTGAACCATACCAAAACGATTTGAGTTGGTGCAAGTTTCTGAGGAACCATACCAAAACAATTTGAGTTGGTGCAAGTTTATGAGACCCCACCATTCTATTATTTTTTAAATGTTAAATCTCATCTTAATTACATATTTATCTAAAAACTGTTGATGTTGACGAGAATTACATAAATGATTTTATCTGAAAACTGTCATGAGGTATACATCAGTGTTGTAGATAACGATATGCAGTCGTCGGATAGACAATATACCGCTAAGTGATTAATCGGTATGCAGCCGATTAATCGGAATTATGCGGACAATTTAACATTTTTATTAAATTTATGTATGTATATCATAATTTATTAAAAACAATTTATTTAACTCATTAAACTTACCAAATAAACTTAATTTAACTTAGTTTCATTATTATAACATAACATTACGTTATATTTTCTTAATGCATAATAATTTTCATGTGTAAGTAACACATTTATTTAATAAAAAAAAAATTCAAGAATTAAGCATTTTCAAATACTAATAACATATTATTTGAAAGA
The DNA here is from genome assembly GCA_033356055.1 of Carex pumila. Classification (NCBI taxonomy): domain Eukaryota; kingdom Viridiplantae; phylum Streptophyta; class Magnoliopsida; order Poales; family Cyperaceae; genus Carex; species Carex pumila. The sequence continues at coordinate 58,181 of JARJHM010000781.1, read as the reverse complement.
AATAAAACATTATAATATAAAATTACTAAATTTAGTTTATGATAACAACTTAGTTTTATAAATAAACATGTTGTACTAATTGAAAAGTTACATTAGTAAGCAAAATATATGGTATATAAATAACAGAAGAATTAATCAATTTCAAAGTAAAGAAGAAGAAAAAACATATATAAAAAATATTGAATATATGTCTAATATTCAATATTATTTTTTTTCTTTATTATTTCTCAATTCTCTTTCTTTCTTTTTTTCTTTTTTTGCAAGGATTTTGGGCCATCCCAAGTTTGGCTGGTATTTCAAAAAAATCTCCCCTCCAGGTATGGTGTTCAAATATCAATATTTCGATTTTGGTCAGGCTGACTCAGGCACTCTTCAATTGAATACTGAACAATTAATAGTCAACATGACCTCATCGGGATGCCAAATATCGAACTAAAAACTGAACTATAGGCTGTAAAACATTAATTTTCAGTACACTTTAGATACAAGCTAAGAGTCTATACAAAGTACATGGGAGTATAAAACACCCAGAAAAACTCGTACAAATTTTATCTGAAATCACACTTGTAAGTATATCCCTGAGCAATGGCACCACCATACATGTCATTTGAAATCATACAAAAGTAACAATTTCTGGATTTCTGAGAAATCGTGCCAAATCCTCTGAATTAACATCAAGGTAGTTTTTGGAGAATAACGCCATTTGTTGAAGAACCCTCCAAATTTTCAGGAAAGAAAAATTTCCGTAATTAAGAAGAGCCTTGAACATCTCCATTGCATCTGAGATGGAATCTCCTAGTTTTCATCTTTCCGTTAAGTGCAAGGGCTAATACATCATACTCTTCTACAAACCACAGCTCAGTAACTGTTGCCTGCATTTGGCAATGTAAAATACAATAGCCTTAATAAAGAGAGAACCATCTTTCGTTTTAAATTCTCAAAATTTGAGGGTATTTGCCCATAAAGGTAGAAAAATAGAGGTCTAATTAGAAAATGGTTGTTCTATTCTAGACCTACCTCAAAGCCAAGAAGCTTGGCATTGACTCTTGCAACCAGCTCATGAAAAAAGTGGAGTTGATCAAAGGGTTTTTTACTCTCCTACCAAAAAAATGAGAAAATAAATAAATATATAATGTCATGACAAGCTGACTAATAGTATAAAATGGAGAAAGCATGTAGACTTAAAATACTGAAAAGAAATAGGCCAAGGTTCTATCTGACAGCATTAAGTAATATTTGGCAAACTTTGGTAATGAATTAAGAGGAAATATTTCCACATTGTACCTCCTCAGAGAGCTTAGGATGGCCCAAAATCCTTGCAAATGAAGTATGCAGCAGAACAGGGTCATACTGCAAAAAGAAAAGAACAGAGGCTGTTTCTTATGAGTTATGACTAAGTCACCAAGGCTATCAGCATATGAGTCACTATCTATATATGAGAAGTCCCACCTAGGATTCTCATCATACATTTACCAGTGCATGCTAGTTGGTACATGATAGTACCTAGTGACAACAAATTTCTAGACTAATTTTTTCTGACACCTATGAATATGGCTATCAGGAATTTGACCTACATATGGATACATACGACAAATGCCAATCCAACAATTTAATATTAAATATTTTATAAGATATGTCGGATGTCATTGTCAAACAGTAAATAAGATATGACAATGAAAAGTAGAAAATTAATATGCTCCACTCACAAGTTGCTTTGCAGGGGCTTGGGGCAAAGCTTCTCTTAGTTTTGTTCTGATCTCAGCTGGATCAGTGCCGGACACCACCTAAAATTTCAAAAAAAAAAAAAAATGAAACGAGTATTAGTAGAAAGCCACATATTACAAGCTCAAGTGAGATAAATATGACAATTGACAAGAACAACTGTATTGGCAGGAATGTTTGCACGTGCACCCCTACAAATCCGGAGAATAATATCATGTTTAAATCTTCAATACGAGATGAGTATCACTAACAGAATTCTTCCAGAGTACCCTGCCCTATTAAATGCTTCTGCTTTATAGTCATTTATTGGAGTGAGCCGATAGTAAGAACATATTTGGTATTTAGAGATTTTGCAGGGTTACACAAGAAACTTACAAGGAGAGCTTGTCAAAATCCTAACTACTTATGACTGTGTTAGAATATAAAATTAAAATAAAAGAAAAGTGAGTGTCCCTCAACATAACAAACTCAGAGAGGAAAACTAAGTATGACCTGCCAACAACCAAGAAGAACACCAGTAGATGTCAGAACCACACGATCAAGTGTAATATTTAAAGGGCAAATAGATTTAGTCACTCTTTCAACAGCTTCTGCTTCAGCTTCGATCTCAAATTAAAAAAGAACAAGACGCATCAATAAACAGAATATAAAAAAAGTACATATCAATTAAAAATAAAGTAAAACAGGGATTTTTATGTACCTCATTTTCAGTGGCAATTATGGGTGTCAGGTGATGGGAGGCATGGAACATGCTGAAGTGGTATATACTTTCATTTTGGAACCAAATTGCTGCATGTTACAAGACAGTATCATCAGCAAACAAATACAAAAATAATAAATAAAAAAATATTCAATCATGACTTTTTAAGGAACATAAAAGTGTCTCTTTATAGTATAGGACCCCAGTAAGTACGGTATCAGTGATAGTAGATTTTCCAAGCCTTTAGCCTGAACTGTGTTTAAGAGTTAATTCTGGTATGGCATCTAACCTCAACGAAAGACCAAAAATGGAAAGAAAAAAAAAACGTGAAAATTGGTAAATAGTAAATACTAGCTTCTGAACATGATAGGGAATTGAAGGAATTGGTGCGCAGTGAGGCTCAGCAAGAAACCAGCTAATGAACAACCAGTGAGTAAAGAGTAAGATGCACCAGCTGATAAGGTTGTCTGTTATATACAATACCTCCATCAAAGTAAGGGAGAAGTACCTCCTTCACAGCCTCCCTGTGCAAAACAAGAAATTGTGAATACAAGCAACTACACAGCCTTGTGAGCTCCTTTATGAAATTATATGAGATAAATTGCAGAATTCAACCCAATAGAAACTGCTAGATGTTTATTTACCTATTTGCACCCATAAAGACCATGATAGTAATTCTAAAGGGAGCAAAACTACATTGAATCCTGGACTTATGCCAAACTAGGAAATAGTAGCATATAAGTCTGAGAAATTGTTGCAATTGGACTTTCCAAATGAATCTATTGCAAATGAAGACATTTCACTGTGAGAAGGGAATTTTACATACGATATGGGTTTCGAAAATCTCGGACTCAGGTAAAGCACATTTGCTCGAACTGGGGGTTTTGCAGCCTGCACACATACAATTAAGAATGCATCATGAATTCAACTACAAAAAACCAAGGAAAAATTAAGGCAATTACAAACTAATGGATAGGGACTTGAGATTCTAAAATGTATTGACAATTTCTGGTACAATTGGAATGAAATGGATCATTCCACTGCAACATTTTCTAGTACAGTCCAGTTATACCTTGAGGACTGGTACAACAACACCGTCCCTGAGCTCGAAAATATCAGACAGCGACAGAGACTGAGAGGTCTCCCCGCCTTTTAGAAAAACAGCGCCTCTATCATCCAGATCACGCGACATCTTATCGTACAGCTCCAGTCGCCTCTCCTTAAATGGCGGATCTGCAATGTACAGTCATCAGATTCAAGGAGCGAGAACGAGATAATAGGATAGAAAGAGAGGAGATGTGTAAGCACCTGAGTGGGAGGATAGAATGGGAGAAGTGAATGTGCTAGGAGAGGATATGGTAGAGAAGGTGCGAGGAGAGAAGGCGTTCATGGCGTAGAGATAGATCAGGAAGAAGAGAGCGGCGGAGGAGGTCCAGACGATAGCAGGGGATCTTGCGCGGCCCAAGGACCATGCAGTCGGCGTCGTCGCCATTGAACGGTTGGTTAATAAAAAGAGTAAAAAATGGAGGAGACTAGAAGAGACTGGATTAGTTCACTAGTCGGGGGTCGTGAACCTCCGGACAAGTATCCTCTCCAATATAATAAAAGATTCCATTCACTTTACGGTTTGACATTAACTCTCAGTCGCTTTGAGATTCGAGCTAGCGCAGGGGCAGTATTATTGAACTTTGTGATTCGTGCCGAATTAGAAAAAACGGTCCAGATCCAATTATTCTAAAAGATTTCCAATTACGGTACCGGGGAGGGTCTGAATTAGTGGAGCTCCGTGGTCCACAGATACATCATACATGTCTGCTTTGCGGTATTACGGGAGCCGAACTAACTCCAGACTCCAGTGAGGTTAAACAGTTCAGATTAATATCTTTATTTTTCATGTAAAAAAAAAAAAAATCTTTATTTTCAAAATTTTAATAATTAATCTGAACTGTTTAACATAATTTTTATATATTTAAAAAAATATATTATGTAAAAAGGCAAAAAATCACTATTTTGTAATAGTCTAGAATTTTTAGATTAAAATCTATCTATCTAAAACAGTAGAAAAGGATTTTGAAAAATATAAAATTTGAGATACTTGACTTTAATTTTGACATATGAGTTTTCAAAAAAAATATTATTAAAAATAAATTAAAAAGAAGTACGATGGAGATATAAAAAAATAAAGACATTCTAAACTCACTTATTTTATTAATATCCGCATTTATTAATTTAATTAGTTGAAAACACAGCTTAAATTTAGTAAATATATTAAGATTATCGTTTTAGTTAATGGTAAAAAAAAAAAAACCAATAGCTTTAGCGGAAATAATTGATGAGTCATTTCCGCTGACCAGAAAGAGGTGGCAAATTAATGGTCAAATTTAAAAGTTTTACCGTTTTGAACTCTTGAAGTTTTTAAAAATGGATTTAACTTGATATGCAGCGGAAATTTAATCCTGTATCACAGATTATTAGAAAATATCGAACACTTCGAAGTTCAATAAATATATAATATAGGTTCGAATATAGATTCAGAATCAAAATGTAAATAATTTTTTATTCGGATTTGAATCTGCAAGAGAGTCATAAAAAATATGGAACACTTAGAAGTTCAATAAATTAGATTAGATTAGATAGAATTCAATATATATAGAATATAGATTCTGAATCTATATTCAGAATCAAAATGTAAGTAATTTTTTATTCGGATTTCAAATCTGCAATCATAGAGAGAGTTATTTTCTTAGAGTTCTCTTACTCTTTCTCATTTTTTTTAAAAAACTTTGATAGCAGCTATTAAGTATAATTTTTCATTAAATAAAAGTAAAATTACATCCATCACCACAATATCACAACATCATCACAATATCATTCAAACAACACAACATATATAAAATACACATCATCTAAATAACACAACCACTAATAACATAACATCTAACAAATCGGCATCAAGCAATCGTCAGTCTCCTCTCTCACCTTCTTGCTCTTCGCTGCACCAGCCGGCTACTTAGGTGGAGGCATCTTATAATTTTTTTTTTAAAGGAGGTGGTGGCGGGTGGAGAAAGCCGGTACTGGCTGCGACCTTCACTACCTTGTCTAGGATTTTGGTGTAGAGATTTTAGAGATAGAGAATAAGGTTAGAGTATTAAGAAAGGTAGCGGTTGGAGGAAGCGGAGGGAAGAGGCAAAGAGGCTACGTGTCTTCGCTCTCGCTATCTCTTCCAAATCTAGTCTTTAGTGGTGGAGAAGAAGAAAGGGAGGCTAGTGGTGGCCAGAGAAGACACCAACTGAGAAAGAAAGTCGGAACCGACGATTTTCACCGAAGAGAAAGAAGAAAGAAAGAGAGGTGGACAGCTAACCAGTGAGGTTGAGGAGCAGACTGGAACAAACTAGTTGGAACAAGGTGGCGAAGAGTGAGGAGAAGGAAGGGGTGGGACGAGGTTTTGAATGGTGGCGCTTAGGTTTTCTCCTCTCTCTCAAGGGAGCCGCCAACCCAATCTTTCATTTTCATCTTCTCTATTCCTCAACCTTTCTAGAGGAATGCAACACAAGGATAAGCACGCTTACCTGTGGAGTTCCGATAGAATTTGATACTTGAATGCTAGTATAATCGTATCCAAACTCTCTTTCTTTTTCAGTCTCAACAAAATATAATGTAATTCTTTTTAATAGATATCGGTATTGCACGGATGCAATCGCTTTGAAATTAAGATGAAAATAATTTCAAAACAGTTGTTATAATTAATTACATTTCAACATTCAGCGATGGAGATGCTCTAGGCATCTTTAAAATGCTAAAACAATTGTATAACAGAAAAAAAAAAAATGAATATCTATACTATGAAATTAATGTAGAAAAACACGAGTTGTATTACTTGAAGAGTCGCTACACCTTAGATGCATTAAACACATATTGAGACTGTCTAATTAAAATAAATGCCGGAAGAAAGAGCATTAATGATGTGACACGAATAAAAATATTGAAACTTAATTCTTTTTGTGAAGTATAAATTATTATTATTATTTGTAATATTCTCTCATTTATTTTTCAATATTCCAATTCTCTTTATGTAATTATTTACAATTAATATTCTCTCCTCCCCCCTGAAGCTAGCTTTGCATGTAGACGAGACTCTATAAGTCTATAGCACATATGCTCCCTGATAAAAGCACAACAACAAATAATCATATAATGAATGCGGGTGTAAAATGCAAAACCATCATGAAAAATATTACCCTTATACATTTTTTTAGAGAAAATTTCTAAGTGCGGCCATATAGAAATTTTAAAAATAGCCAATTTATTTTCCTATAAAAACACAATAATTAATATTCAATGTCCCTACAAAAACTTAAAAATATTTCTTATATCCTCTTTTATTTATTTAGCATTTTATTTTCCAAAAGTAAAATAAAGTTGCTATATATAGCCATTGAGTTGATTTTAGTGTGTTCTTCAGTTCCCTGTGTGAGTTATACAAGAAAAAACCTTAATTAATTACATCCGCACAAGGGATGTTCGCAGATCATTGGTTTATTTGAGGTTTTTCCTCTAGAGATTGGATTTTATTTATTTCCATTGTAAACCACTAATAATCAGTAGGCCAAGACTCTGCTTTAAATTTAATCTCAATATATGTCGAAAGAAGGTTTGTTCGTTTGCACCTCTCAGCACGGTTTGAACTCTCAAGAGAATTATTATCTTTCATTTCTTTCATTGTTGTTTTGCGTGAGGGGTTGTCTATAGTGGGATTGAAAAGTGTAATAACTTTTCCGCTTTTAGGTAACAACAAAACAAATTCTGAATTGCTCGTTTGTGTGGAGTCAAGTAATATGAAGAAAAAAAAATCTAAAAGCTATTGTTAAAGGTTACAATTTTTAATACGATAGTTTGCCTGAAAAGAGGTTTATAAAATATCAAAATCTTACAAGACCACAGCTTATAAAATATCAACATCATAAATTTTATAAGCTTTGATTGTCAAAATATCGCAACTTTTCACGCATGCATACAAAAAAAATAATATAAACCACATCTTACAAATTTTATTTTGATGTGCGGATTTTAAATTTTAAATCAGTAAATTTCGAAAATCAGAACACAATGGATGCATAAAAATAATTTAAGTAAAGACTATCAAATTTTATTTAAATTCATATTCTAAATTCTAAATTATTAAATTTCGGAAAATCAGAACATAAATAGATGCATATAAAAATATTTGTATAACAATCAAGGCCTTTACCTGTTTGTTGACATCAGAATTCATAAGGACCGTCTCTATCAAAATTAATTGAAAAGGATAGTCAGAGTGATATATCCGTAAAAAATGCTCAATCCAAAGGCGAGAAAGGGAATTAATTAATAACTTCACGGGCCAATCTAAAAATACAGGGGAAATTTTAGGTATACTCCTAAAAAAACATTGAAATTACGTATTTGTTTTTTCCTAAAATTCATAATATCATATTTACCTCTCTAAATTTAAAAAGTTCACAAATTTAATATCTTTTCAATTAAAACTTATTTTAAATTTATAAACCTCTCATTTTATTGTATTGTTTATTATAAATTATATGTGCAGTCTTGTGTAAAAAAATATTCAGTCTCTAATTAAGAACAGATAGTTTGAGGTACAAACCAATTGGACACAAATCAGAAAATAAAACCATATCCGTATCGGCTTTTATTTTCCGGATACAGATCAGATATCGGTAGATATATACATACATTTTGTCATAATATACATTAAACTAAATGAAATATATCTACTATTCGTATACATATAATTAAAATTTAAAATCATATTTGTATCTGTATCAACATAGATATTCAGATATCAGATATCCGTATTTAATTTTTGAATACATATTCAAATATGGACAAATAATATATGATCCCTACAAATAATTAATTTATCTACTTGTGATGTATATAAAGTAAAAAAAAATAGAAAAAAAATATTAAATTGAGTATTTGTGAGTTTTTGAAATTTAGATGAGTAAATATGGTATTATGAATTTTAGAGCAAATATGTAAATTTGAGCCAATTTTTTTTATTAATATCTATCGATGAATAAAAAAATAAATAAAAATGTCCTTAAAATTTTGGTATTTTTAAAAATACGTGGACCGTCATAATACCAGGTGGTCATGGTTTCTTTTCTTTTCTTTTTTATCTATATTTTTAATATTTTTAAATTCTAATTTAACTTACCATATAGTATTGATTGGGTGTCAATCTATAGTAATAATGTATTAAGTTTTAAATAATTTTCGCTAGTCTAGGTTATTGGATTTTTTAAAAGAATTTGTGGTGATTAGTACAATCAAGTAATTATAATTAAAATAAGGTTACACAGTAGATAGAGAGTCTCTAGAGTTTATATTTCATATCCTCTTAATAATGTAAAATACAAGTTTTGACATTTATTATGTTGTGTGCGGTACTGTCATTGCTGTGTACTGTATAACTTGTCTTTCGAGTATCCCGCGTACAATACTGTCACTACCTGCACGGTATACTGAATTGTTTGCTTATGCAATATGAGAATTTTCCGATCTTTCGACAGGCTTTAGGGCTATTGAGATTGATATATTTTAGATATGAAAATATGTTTTTCTCTATACTACCACGTTGTTGAAATAATTCTAAAGACTCTTTTAAAATTGAGTTTCCTAACGTTAATCTAACAAAGATCTAATCTAGCGATTAAATTACTTAGTATATTTTTATATTTTTATTTAGCGGTGGATATTAATAAAAAAAAATCAGAATTTTGAGGGGCATACATGAAATTCCTCCAAAAATTTAACTCCAGAAATGAATTTCACAGCTGTAAATGGGAAAGGAAAATAATTATTAACGTATTAACTATTATTATTAAGTATTAACCCTAATATTATTTCCAATAATCGATTTAGAAATATAAAAGAAAAAAAAAAGGAGAGAAACAGACCATCGCGAGGTTTCGCTAAAAATCTTTCCCTCTTCGTTTTCCATTAATAAAGTCTCTTCCCCTCCGGCTCCTGCTTGTTCTTCCCTCTTCTCTCTATCTCTTCCCGAAACCCTAGTTTCGTCGGAGAGTTGAGCGATGAGTAATCCATCGAAGAAGAAGACGTTTAAGATCGAGGCCTACAAGCACAGGATCGAGGTCGATCCTAAGTACGCTGATCGCACATGGCAAATCATCGAGCATGCGATTAACGAGATTTACAACCACAACGCTAGCGGGCTTAGCTTTGAGGAGCTTTACAGGTAACCCTCGTTTTTATTTGTTTCGTAATTTTACGCGGGGCAATTTTAGTCTGAATTGAAGTTGGGATATTTGAATTTCGCTGTTTTATATCATGCATGTGGTTTACCTAGGGAGCAGAGAAACCTATGCTTTTGATTTAGTACCCCTGATGTCCCGGGGTTAGGTATTTGGAAGAAATTATGTAATAATTGGAAAAACTGGGGAGCACCTAAAATTGTGTCTAATTAGGTATTGGATGGGAAGCTAGGCAATAGTTTCCTGCTAGGTTGTTTTTTATCATCACTAGTTTCTCTGCGCCTGTTGCTCATAATTTTTGCGAAGTGTTTACAGTTTTAGTAACCTGTACTGCACAAATATGTTTAGTTTGAACTTGGATTGCGAAATTTTTTTTTTTTTAAATACTAGAGGCCTGGCTGCATTAAGCTGAGAAGTTAAATTACAGGACCAAAACTGCTACTTCACCTCTCCCCAACTATGTGAGAGAGTGAAGTCAGCATCCGTGCACTTGGGTTTTAATTGTAAGTTTGTTGTTGCAAAGCTAGCGAATGCTTCTGTTTAAACTAACTTGCAGTATTTAAAAGAAAAAAAAATCGGTAGCTTCTCTTTAATAGACAGAATAAATTTACAATTGATTTGTTTGAGGACTGCATGCAATTTATGTATGCGAAAAGTTTTGGCAGAGAGATCGCCAAGCAAGATACATTACTGGTACTCAATAATGAGTTTTCTGAAGTCTATGCCTTTAATTGTGGAGCTAAAAACTATATTACTTGGAAACTTGCATCAGGTGAGATGATTTACAATTGATAGCTTCTCTTTAATATATATAATAAATTTACACAATTGGTTTAAGAAAAGAAAATTGACAGCATCTCTTTAATAGATAGAATAAAATACGATCGATTTGTTTGGGAGCCGCAATTTATGTATGCAGAAAGGTTTGGCAGAGAGATTGCCAATCACCATACATTATTGGTACTTATAACGAGTTTTCCTAACTCTATGCATTTAATTGAGAAGCTATAAACTTTATTATTGGAAACTTAGCATCAGCTGAGGTGATTTACAATTGATAGCTTCTCTTTAATAAGATAGAATAAATTTACAATTGATTTAAACAGAAAAAAAATCGGCAGCTTATATTTAATAGATAGAATAAATTTACAATCGGTCTGTTTGAAGGCTGCAATTTATGTATGTGAAAAGTTTTTAGATGGAATAATTTTACAATCAATCAGTTTGAGGCCCGCAATTTATGTATGCGATAAGTTTTGGCAGAGAGATTGCCGAGCACAATACATTATTGGTACTTGATAATGAGTTTTCCTAACTCTATGCCTTTAATCGTGGAGCTATAAACTTTGTTATTGTAAACTAAGCATCAGCTGAGGTGATGTAATTTAGATAGTAATACTATAAATAAAGTTATAATTGTTTTCTTCTCTCTCTTTTTCTTTTTTCTTTTTTCTAAGCACTTGGCTTGTGGCAAATAACAAGACCTAGAAGCTTTCTTGAATGTGTTTTTATACTACATCCTTGTTGATAGCCTAGGAAAAAGACATGAGCGAATATAGATCAATGCTCAATTTCTCAGATCAGCTCAAGGAGCATCATATGCAATTTTTGTTATTTCCATTCTCATGCCAAAAGATGTCTAAAAGCATATGAAAAAAAATTCAGCTACACATTCATGATTTTGAATGGGAAAAGAAGTTTCTCTTTAAATTTCTTCTTTCTTCTTACGAGTATCTTTTTTGCAGGAATGCATATAATATGGTCTTGTACAAATTTGGCGACAGGCAATACAATGGATTAGTTGTGACAGTGACTAGGCACCTGAAAGAAATGGGGAAATCAATAGAGTCGGCTCAAGGCTCATTTCTAGATGAACTCAACCGCAAATGGACCGACCATACCAAGTCCATGCAAATGATTCGAGATGTACTGATGTACATGGACCGCACCTACATTCCATCCCACCACAAGACACCTGTCTATGAACTGGGGCTCAATCTCTGGCGGGACCACATAGTCCATTCAGCAAAGATCCAAACCCGGCTGGTTGATACACTACTTGAGCAAATACACAGAGAGAGGATGGGTGAGGTGATTAACCGCGGGCTTATGAGGAATGTGACCAAGATGCTTACTGAGTTGGGCTCATCAGTGTACCAGGAGGTTTTTGAGAAATCGTTTTTGGATGTATCTGCAAGCTTCTACAGTGGTGAGTCTCAACAGTATATAGAGGTTTACAACTGTAGTAACTACCTGAGGATGGCTGAGAAGAGAATCAATGAAGAAGTGGAGCGGGTCTCGCACTACTTAGACAGCAAAACAGAGCAAAAGATAACTGCCGTGGTAGAGAAGGAATTGGTAGAGATCCACATGAGTAGGCTGGTGCATATGGAGAGCTCTGGACTTATTCCAATGCTAGTAGATAATATGTATGAAGATCTGAACTGTATGTACAACCTGTTCAAGCGGGTCCCTAGCGGTTTAAATCTAATAAAGGATGTGATGGCCTCGCATTTGAAGGAAACAGGTAAGCAACTGGTAACTGACCCAGATCGGTTGAAGGACCCAGTTGACTTCATCCAACGGCTGCTGGACATGAGAGAGAAATACAATGAGATTATTACCAAGTCGTTTAACAATGATAAGGCATTCCAGAATGCGCTCAATGGTTCATTTGAATTTTTCATAAACATAAATAACCGGTCACCCGAATTCATTTCACTCTTTGTAGACGACGCCCTTCGCAAGGGGGTTAAAGGGGCCTCTGATGATGATGTTGACCAGGTGCTCGATCGGGTATTGGTGCTATTTAGATATTTGCAAGAGAAGGATGTATTTGAAAAATACTATAAGCAGCATCTAGCAAAACGGCTACTCTCTGCCAAGTCGGTGTCAGAGGAGGCTGAGAGGGGCATGATTTTGAAATTAAAAACTGAATGTGGCTACCAGTTCACGTCCAAACTGGAGGGGATGTTTAATGATATCAAGACCTCACATGATACCATGCAGGGATTTTATAACAGCCCTTATGGCTTGGACATGGCCGATATGCCTGGTATTACTGTCCAGATTCTGACAACTGGGTCATGGCCAACCCAGGCCATCAATACGTGTATCCTCCCAGCTGAGATCGTGGTTGTGTGCGAGAAGTTCAAGGCATACTACTTGGGGACACACAATGGGAGAAGGTTAACTTGGCAGACAAACATGGGTCATGCTGATTTAAAGGCTACTTTCGGCAAAGGACAGAAACATGAGCTGAATGTATCTACCTACCAAATGTGTGTTCTCATGCTGTTTAACTCAGCTGATCGGTTAACATATAGAGAAATTGAACAGGCAACTGAGATACCAGGTCCTGATCTGAAGCGATGCCTCCAGTCACTGGCATGTGTCAGGGGCAAAAATGTCCTCCGCAAGGAGCCAATGAGCAGGGACATCTCAGAGGATGATGCATTTTTATTCAACGACAAGTTTACAAGCAAGCTTGTGAAGGTCAAGATCGGCACTGTGGTAGCACAGAAAGAGACTGAGCCGGAGAAAATGGAGACGCGTCAGCGTGTGGAGGAGGATAGGAAGCCCCAGATTGAGGCTGCTATTGTGCGTGTTATGAAGTCGAGGCGTGTCTTGGATCACAACAGCATAGTAACAGAGGTGACAAACCAGCTCCAGGCACGGTTCTTACCAAATCCTGTTGTGATAAAGAAGCGCATTGAGTCCCTTATTGAGCGTGAGTTTCTGGAGAGGGATAAGGCTGATAGGAGGCTGTACAGGTACCTGGCTTAAAAAAACATGCTTGGTTCTGATGTTGGGTCGGTGGGGGTTGTCCTTTGGGTTTTGGAACTTGATGTTCTCTGTTATAAGACTATTTAACTAAAAGCTGCATGTCATCAGTAGAATTAGCTGTTTAGTATTTGTTCTCTTCATTTTGATATTTTGCTAAGCTTTATCATGGTATCGAATTAAAGTAACTTCTCAGTATGAGTAGTTTCTGGTTTATGTTTTCTTTGCCCTTCTATTTGCATGTGCTTCACTATCGGCTTATTATGTTGTTAGTGTGTGGTGGTTGGCTGCCTTTCCTTGCCAGGCAAAAAGGAAAATCACTAGTGTCTTTGTTTGGATGAAGCGAACTTGGAAGATATTTCGTTCCTTTGTGTTACAAGCTCGTCAACTTTGAAGCATTGATTTATGGGAGTCGACCTTTAGGGAGAATTTCTGGTGTTTTTCTCATTAAAACACCATAATGAAATACCTCTATTCAAAATAAAGAGTATATTTAATTTTTAAAATAGCTAAATAAAAGGAAATGAAAAAAATAATGTTAAGTTTTTATGGAGATATTGAATGTTAGTGTGTTTTAATGGAGAAATTGCTCATTTTGAAAGTTGTATATATACATTAGAAATTCTCTCTTTTTGAATATCTCTATTCTATTATTAAGCACGTTGGGTGTCCGATTAGTCAACGGTTACGATTGAAAAATGAAACTTCAGATTTGATCTCAGCTCTCTAATTACATAATTTGTCTTCTTTTGATTAAATACATCTATTTTATATATACAAATCTAAATTTAGTTAAAAACATACTCACCATATGTGCTGTCACATGATATATACAATTAAAATTAAACAAATTCTGAAATTTAGCGATATATTTATTAATTTTCTTATTTATTTGTTTATATATTTCTCCTCTTCAATTGAGAAGACTCCACATTCAATTTTATTATTTCTTTGTTTCCTTACTTCTTCTCCGTTTCTATACGGATCATATTAAAATCATTTTTTTTTATTTCCTTATTTTTATACATATTGGTGTGGGCAATTTAAAATATATTTTCAATATATAATATATCAACGTGTGTATGTGTGTATTCTAAATTAGAAACAAAGATTTCTATACGGATCATAATGGAAATTATTTTTTTTATTTCCTTATTTCTCTTTATTTATTTCTATACATATTGATGTGGGCAATTTAAAATATATTTTCAATATATAATATATCAATGTGTGTGTGTATTCTAAATTAGAAACAAAGAAGAAGAATAATATAAAATTGGAACGTGTGTGTAAGTATATATTTCTCTTATAATATGTGTGTGTATATATTCTATACATATACATGATAACAATTTTTATTTATATTTTTTATATTATATTATATGTCGATATTGAATTGCTGTATGATATTTGATATTAGATTTGAATCAAACTATTATTTAATATTATTGGTACTTAAAAATAAAAAATTATCACATCATCAAATTGTTATTAGAGATCACGATTAAAGTTAATTAAAAATACAAAATCATATAAATTTTATATTAACATGTGTCTTAATTTTTAGATAATTATTATTTTCATTGATATATTTATTTCTTATAATATATCTCCGTTGCAACGTACGGTTATGATCATAGTTTTTTTTTGTATACAATAGGTGTACATAATCTTAAGGGGACAATACGAACAAGTTGAGGATATTAAATTAGTATAGTTATACAAAAGGCAAAAGTTGCTGAAGGTTGGTTTAATTTGCACCTGTGGCTAGTGCGCTATGCACCTGACGTGCTGCGTCTACTAGTACTGGGCACCTTGTCATGACCCGTATGACCACCACTCAAATTAAAAATATCACAAAAAGATTTCAAGACAAGTTTGAAGGCAAACGGGTCAAGAATATGAAGAAGACAACAGACAAATTAGAGAGAATAATTAACTGTGTAGGATTCGACAGGACGAGGTGATTAGAAAATTAGGACTGTAAATAAACTCTTCTTTTTCACAAATATATCTGTTGATGGTATTTTTCCGTCAATCATAAAAAGACAACCACCAAAAAAACATTCTTTTTACAAGTCCAATAAATATGATTCAAGTGCTTTGAAAAATAAACGACGAAAGCTATAACTTCGATGTTTTACACTTTTTACGATTCAGAGTTATGATAGTCAAAATTGGCTTGTAACGGACCGTTATCCAGTAAGTCCGTCAAAATTCTTCCAGAAACTAATTCGAGGAGTCTCGTGTTATTTTTAGGGGTCGGAATCAAATCTCCTGTTCCCTAAAGTGCAGAAAATTTCTGTCTTTAGAGTCACTGCAGGGTGAATCCGATTAATGTTAAAAGGATTGGTTTAGGGTTTAGAGTTAAAATGAAAGCCTAGGCAGGAATTTCCTGCCCTCAGAGGAGCAGACGATTCGGTTCCCTTAGTTATGCTATTTCGCGTTGTATTTGTTAGTTACTTAATTTAGGATATTTAGAAATAGTTAATTATTTATTTTTCATATCATGCAATATTTAGAAGTAGTGGGTGGTTAATTATAGAAAGTGTGTTTTAGTGGTGTATTACTAGTTGTTAGTGTTATTGGTGGAGTATTCCTATATATGTATTTGTTTTGTGTGAGTTGTAATAATGCAATTAATATAATAGAAAATTTATCAAATCTTTTTTTTTTTTGAGTAAATATTGAAAATCAAGTTACCTAACTATTTAATTCTTACTTGAATCCGTAACCTTCCACACAGAAGTACAAATAAAAATTAATGCTAATTATTTGTGGCGTTGTCATTCAATTTTGTACCATATTTTTCACTCAGTAAAGACCTTTCAACTTCCCTCCGAAATTATTACAAATCCATCTCTTATCTTGCGCACGTCTGTTGTTCGGATTTTTACACAGAGTCACTCAAATCATAACAAATTAGTATTAGAGCAAAGTCACATTATAACACACCGCATCTGAGTGTTTTTAGTAGAACACTACCTGTGGTTCGTTTGACATCATAAGGGCATGTTTCACTCTAATTATTTTATTTTATTTTCTTATGAAGGTGGTGATTTGGTAATTGTAATGAACAGCGGTACATCCAATTGTTTTCCTGTTAAAGATTTAATTCCTTCGTTGAAGGCGACAATCGCTAAAATCAATAATTGGAATTTTTTTTTAGTATGATATGTTAATAATCTTGTGGAACAATATACAGAACAAGCAAAAAAAAAAAAAAGAAAGTTTCGGCTGACACGTTTAAATTATTAGATGTGATTTTTATCATTTCAATTACAGAGATATAAAAAGTTAAAAGAAATTAAACTTCATTTTAATGGCCAGACGAAAACAATTAATAAATTTGATCAATTGATAATTAATATTACTTAGCTTGTGATCACTGATCAATGACGCAATCACATTGAATCATGAATAAACAATTATCTATTTTTCAATTTTGAAAAACAAGTATAGATCTATGTATAATCAGATTGTTGCTTATCTGAAGAGAAAATTTTGCCTACCCTAGACAACCTACAGTCTGAATTAATTAATTCACGATAGTCTGCAACCTGCTAGCGTACCAAAATATATAAAAATACTGACTACACCCCCACTTGTGATGCATAGCCAAATAAAGTCAAAATAATGCAAATTTTGATGTGCATGTAACAAGTGCATCAAAAATACGGAACCAACTAATTTTGTTATTAAAAAAAATTAGAGAATAGTAATTTAAAATCCCTCAATGGGTTATTACAACTGAAGAAATTTTAAAAAGAATGAAACATAAAACATTGAGCTTAGTTTTTTGGATAGTTTTTTTTTTTTTTAACATCTTGGCAGAAGCTGCCAGTTTTCACATTTAAAAAAAAGAAGAGATTTTACAACAGTTTTCAAAAATTATCGGCTAGTTAATCCCCATTCTTCCCCTCCTTTTGGGTAATTAGAATAATATACAACGATAAACTCCTTAAAAAGAAGCATCCAACTATAGATCGGCCCGAGAAACCAAAATTTACTGCTCTTCTGGCAGAATCCGTTTACGAATCTCAGCGAAGTCCTTCACATCTAAACCCCACAACCTACAACGAATAAGAATGTAAAAACTGGTTGTCAAATGAAAAAAAAGTAGACTTGTATTAGAAACAAGCAATACTTTAAACAGCGTTTATCGCGTCATAGTGGCCGAGTTAAAAAAATTGCGCTATACCCAAATAGCGGCGCTATTTGGACATAGCGCCATAGCTTTTATGGGAGAAAAACGCTATAGCGCGCTATTTAGAACATTGGAAACAAGCATTGGGTTGTCCCAAGATCCTTGTAACTATACATACAAGGAACTTAGGAAAAAGCAAGTTAAATACCAGCAATTGATTCCGACAGCATTAGCACCTGCCTTGTCAGCCTTCTCATCATCTCCTATGTGTACGGTCTTGCTGGCCTCTACTTCTATTTGATCTATCAACAGGTTATTGAATCATTAATACAAACTGAGACAAAAGAGATAATTTATGCATCTAAAATTCAGATGAGTAACCTACAGAGGCACTTGATGGGACAGGGACAAGTGCAGGCATTGAGAGCCCAGTAGAAGAAAAAGAGAGAATTCAACCTTGTTTTTTCCAGTGGCACTCATGTTTTTGGCTTTATCTAGTTGTTCTGAATCTAAGTTAGATTATCGTGCTAGAATTTCTAGTAGTGTTTGCTCTGTTAAATTAGGTGGGTTAGGTTAGTTTCCAGTTTTCTCGTTGGTTCTGGCAAGGAATAATGGGGTAATTTTGCTTTGTAAAATGCTACACAGTTGAAATGTGTACTCATTTGCACAGAAATTTCTCTTGTAAAAAGGATCTTACAAGGGCTTGAGCTTGCAACAGAGAAATTAAAAAAAATATTTACCATTACAAGAAATGTTGTACCTAAAGCTGCACTGAAGATCTCTGGAGCTGGTTTTTCATACCCGACCTCTGAAGATATTATAGTGGCGTCAAATCTTAGACAAGATAACAGAATTAAAAATTCAATCTATCAAATCAGATTTACATAGAATACACATGCAGGCTAATGAAGCGCCCTCACTTTAAGACCTAGTCCATATATTTTGACAATTAAATATCTTCCCATTAATGACAGAGACTAGATATCAAACCAATTATCATCTTCTAAGCGTTATGAGAAATAGCTCCTATTTTGAAGGGCGGCAGGAAGACTTACAAGTCAGCAACACCAAGGTCCTTCAATAATTTCCTTAAGCGAGTATCAAAATTCGATACAACTGCCAGCTTAACTGTACTAGAAACAAATAAAGAAACAACAAGAAAAAGATTTTAAAGAAGCTTTAAAAAATGAAAAGAAAAATCGAGGGGAATAATAAGTAAATCGTAGAACCTCCAGCATCTTTGAGCTCATGCAATGTTTCATAAGCACCTGCTGGTAACTGCCATGCATCACCATGTGCAAAGTGCTGGCAACAAGTAACTGTCACATTTACTGTCATAAGGTGCTCTGAAGAGAAGATTATATAAGAGATGCATAAGATGAAGAGCGAACCTCGTATACTTCTTCAAAATAGCCATTATCAGCACAGCCAGTTGCCTCCGAAACAATAAGCCTCCAAAATGGCCGGCCATCACCCTGTAGATCAGGGAAAACATCTCTTTAACATGATTTGATAAAACTTCCAGCGGTGATTCCGATTTTAACTCTGACCTGACCCAACACTTTTTTGGGACTTGACCAGATTCGGACTATTTAAAAATCAATGTATACTGTAGACACATAGTACAATTCAAGCACGCTGTTGTAAATCTCGACACTCAGTTCAACAATTTTGCTCTGAATAATTCTGAAAACAAAAATAGAGTGGAATTTTTTTAACTAAAAGTACGCAGCAATTAACCTCATAACGAAGCTTCTCTGGCCATGGTGCAGCAAATGCCCTTCTAAACCCCTGCTTTATCTCACTCTCGCTCATAACCAATCCTAACAAAAATAAATAAATAATAACGCCGACAAATTTCATGTGTGAGAAAATGGCATTTTGTCGCAATTTGCAGAGTGATCAAGAAAGCAAAATTTGCTTATAATCAGACCATATTCTCTCCCGATTGAAGCATATGTCGCTTCAACAGGCCTCGCGAGCTGGAGAAGCGTGCCACCTGCGTCCAATAGCAGACCATCGTACAATCTCCGCCTCTGTGCGCCTGGACCTGGGTTGTCAGAAGCCGATGTAAGTTCTAGAGCAGATTAATTTACCATCGTAAACGGGTTGCGGTACGAAGGAAATTACAACCAGAGGACATGCAGATTCGGGTCGGAGGAAATGGGGTAACAGGAGCTCCGCTATGGGATGAGTTGCGAGTAAGGAGGCGCAGAGATCTTGTCCCTGAACGGCTTAGACAGCGAATCTCCATGGATAAAAGATATTGAAACAGAAAATTAGAGAGGAAAAGTTTTCCGGATGTCTAAACGGGTTGGTTGGATCATCTCTGCCTGATATTGGCGGGTCCGGTTTTCCCTAAAGTAATACAAATTCTGAGTTTAAGTAAGACCGTCCGATCATAATTCCAGCCAATCCGATCCGAGGTGGAATGCACGGTGGTCCTTTGATATTCGTGCAGGAGAAAATCGAACGGTTAACAATCAAAATCAAAAGTTAAGTGACTTTAGGAGATCCGAATATGATTTGGGTATTATTATATACTATATGACCTTTTCTACTTAGTACTTACCGGCCCAAATTAGGCCTTGCGACGACAGGCCTCAACACCAGCCCAAACGAAGTACAACGTGATTTGCGCAAAACCCCGGTTCGTCTGTCGTTGTAAAGTAAAACCCTAATTTAACCTTGTACCATCCAAGCACCCGACCAACCAGCACCAGCCTGCACTTCCTGTTTTCTCTTCTACCATTATTTTCTCGCCGGAAATCAACGATTTTAAACTGATTTTAAGAGCATTTTTTTTTCAGAAATCTATTAGATAGGTGTGCCCTCTTTGGCAGCCGCTACCAGGTAAAATCATTTTCAAACAGTCCATTCACTATTGTCTAGGTTGTAATGATGAACTTGTGTTTGTTTGGGAAGGTGATGGAAACTGGTATTTGCTACCACCTTTTGCTCACCCCCACACACACTTATACACGTATAGAATGGAAATACTACCATTTTTCTTTCCACTACGAGTGCCCAGTTGATTTTTTGTTTTATATTTGTTAGCAGGCCAATTATTTAACGGAGGAGAATCATGTCCTCAAAGTGGCGATCATTGCAACACCGCCACAAGTACACCTACACCTCAGTTGTTTTCCCCAAATCCTACATTGAATCGCTCGATCTCATAGCTTCTGACACCTCCAACTCCTCCAATTTCTTTTCTGAAGTAAAGCTCTTTGCTTCCCTGAACTCCACTTATGCGCAACTAGATGAAGTGAAGAAACTTGCCTCGTCCTTCACTAATTTGCTCGCCGATCCGCAAATCTCTGGCGATACAATTTCAACCGCAGCTCGATTCTACTTGGAAATTCTCTTCCTAGAGAACTCCTTGCCTCTTCATCGAACTTTAATATCTGCATTGAACAAATGCCGCAAATTCCACCATGTGATAAGCAGTTGCTTTGCCACGCTATGTGAAGAGTATGGTAATTTGGGGAAAAAGGAAAAGAAGAGGTTTCTGGTTTCTCGGTGCTCATTGTCCCTAATTGGTTACCCGAAATTGGGGATTTTAGACGAGATAGTAGAGAAATGTTATGACAGAGTTGCAATGGATGTGGTTTTTGGGTTGGAGAGTGTACTTCTAGATGTTTCTAGTGGGTCCCGCCCATCACCAGTTGTCATGGAGCAGTGCCAAGATGCCATGTCATGCATGTATTACTTGCTCCAGAGGTATCCATCAAAATTTGTTAACTCAGAGAATTCTTCAAATATTTTTAGAACTTCTCTGAGTACGATTTTGACTGTTTTAAACTCATCGTCCTTTTCTCGGGATTGTTTAATTGCCTCTGCAGTGAGTTTCTGTGCAGCAATCCAAGCTTTCATGGGGCCTGCTGAGCTCTCCACTTTCATCTCACATAAATTATTCGGAGTTTTTCCTCCTGAAAGTTCTAATGGGCCTATTTGTTACTCAGATTTGATTGAAGGAACTAGAGATCTCTCGATTTTGAGCAGGCTTTGCTTGCTTAGAGGGATTTTAACAGCTATACCCAGAGAAGTACTAAATGCTAATGTTACTGGTTCTGTAAATGTTTCACCATGGACTATACTGTATAGTGGAATACTGCCTGAGCTATGCAATTATTGCGAGAACCCTATTGATAGCCATTTCAATTTTCATGCCCTAACTGTGACTCAAATCTGCTTGCAACAGATCAAAGCATCTCTGTTATCTGGCCTAACTAAGTTCTCCAATGGGTATGAGCCATTCTTGGAGGAGGTAAAAGCCCGTTTACTCAGAATTATCTGGAACAATCTTGAAGATTCATTAAGCCAGACAGTGAGGCAAGTGCATCTCATCTTTGATCTCTTGTTGGATATCGAGTTATCCCTTCCTTCCTCTAAAGATAATGGCACAACCAAATCTTTTCTTTCCAAAATTGCACAGGATCTTCTCCGCCTTGGGCCACGTTGCAAAGGCAGATATGTTCCTCTGGCCTCTCTTACTAGACGGTTGGGTGCGAATTCTCTTCTGCAATTGAATTCGAACCTCCTCCTTGAAACGGCATATGCATACATAGATGATGATGTGTGTTGTGCTGTCACATCATTCTTGAAATGCTTTCTGGAGATCTTAAGAGACGGATGTTGGAGCGAATATGGGATTGAAAAAGGGTATGAAGCTTTCAGGGCTCTTTCCCTCCCTCCTCTAATGAAAGGGCTAATATCGGGTCACTCCAAACTCCGTACCAATTTGAATACCTATGCTCTGCCTGCTGTTTTAGATGTAGATGTTGACAGCATTTTTCCAATGCTTGATTTTATCACTATTGGTCCAGGGATTAGAGACACCAAATTGAAATCAGATTTAAAACTTGACCAGTGTATAGCAGCCTTGGTTTCTCTAATAAAGGTGTCTCGAACCATGGCTCTAATTGAAGGAGATATTGATTCTGATCCATCTGATTCCGACCATTCTGCAATTATTTTGGTTAAAGGTGTAAATGTTAGGGTTCCTGTGGAGTGGTTTGTTCTCTCTTTGATGCACTCTGATAATACTGTTAGAATAGATGCAGCCGAGTCACTGTTTCTAAACCCTAAAACCTCAAGTTTGCCTTCAGCTCTAGAGCTTAACCTGATGCGGAAAGTGGTCCCACTAAACATGAGGTGCAGCTCAACGGCCTTTCAGATGAAATGGACAAGTCTTTTCAAGAAGTTTTTTTCTCGAGTTCGCACAGCACTAGATAGACAGGTTGGTGCCTCCTCAGTAGCCTTCTTTTTTCTTTATTTCATTTCATTTCATTTATTTTTTGAGAAAAATAGCATAGAACCACTCATACAGTTGCAGAAATTGTTAAATTAAGTTTGTTTCATCGCTCTTTTAAGACTGTTCAAAATAACCCATCAAACAGACTCCTCCGGGCATGTCTAGTACTATAGATCTATAGATCCCCCCCCTGCCTCAACCCATATACACCAAATATCAGGAGTAAGAAACAAAAGAACTACAAACCAAACACAGCAAAACAAAACACTGTAACATCAATAACACACTGGAGAGTCTAAAGACAAGCAAAAATGCAAGCTAACAAGCCATCGCCAATGACTGCTATACCTCATGCCGAGTCAGACTCATCAGAAGAGTATACTCTGAAGTGGCAGGACCTCCAAATCTGCGACCTGTCCAGAACAGGAAGTGTGAGAGAATGAGTGCAATAAAAATGTGAGATGGCTGCGCTCTTCCTCAAATCTCAGTAGCTTACTAGATTGATGAAACTTATGGCATGTCTATTTATGTTGATTAAAATTGGTTTTATGCAAATTAGACCTTTTGTTTGTGATATTTGCCCCTCCTGTTTGTAACTGGCAATCAACCTTTTGGAGTACTTTAAAAAAAATATGCAACATTAACAATGTGTTAGAGAAGTGCACTGTGTTAAATGTAACACCTTTGCTCATCCTTTTAATAAGTCATTCTTTACTATATCCTACTAACCGAGCTACAACTCTTTTTTTGAATTTATTGGTGTTATTTGGTAGTAAGTTGTGTTGTGTTTAATTGAGTTTTCTTATAGGATTTGTGGCAACATTTTTATTTTCTTAGAGCATATTTTATAACTAATTAGCTGTCATTCTGTACTTGACATAGACTAAGCTAGTTTCATCACAGGTTAAACAAGGCTCGTGGAAACCAGCAAGTTCCACCAATGAAAGCACACACAAGGCAGAGGACCTTTTCCAGTTCATGAATTGGTTCAGTCGCTTCCTCTTCTACTCATGCTACCCTTCAGCACCATACGAAAGAAAAACCATGGCCATGGAGCTTATTTTAACAATGATAGATATCTGGCCAATAAACACGCTCAAACAAAATTCAAGTTTCCTCTACCCTTATGGAGACGGCATCACCTCACCTGACTCAACCATGTCTCTTGTGGGGTCCATTGTTGATAGCTGGGACCGTCTCCGTGAGCATGCGTTTCACATCCTCTTCTGTTTTCCAACACCTCTTCCTGGAATATGTGAAAATAATTCCATTGACAACATAATTAGATGGGCAATGAAGTTGGTACATAGCCCTCGTGTTAGAGAAAGTGATGCTGGTGCCTTAACCCTTCGGTTAATCTTCAAGAAATATGTGCTGTGTTTGGGTTGTTACGTGAAATTCTCTACTGATAACAATTCACTCACTTGTGAAATTCAAGAAGTTTCCAAAAGTATCAGGAACCCTGTAATTGAGTACATTTCATCGCTTGTTGAGTGGTTGCAAAGTGTGGTTGAAGAGGGTGACAAGGACTTAACCAATGCATGTAAGAAGAGTTTTGTGCACGGGATTTTGTTAACACTCAGGTACACATTTGAGGAGCTGGATTGGGGCTGTGATGCAGTGCAGTCAAATGGGGCTGAGATGAGGGCAGTGTTAGAGAGGCTTCTGGGACTTATTGTGAGGATCACTTCTCTGGCTTTATGGGTTGTTTCGGCTGATGTGTGGTCCATGCCATATGACATGGATGATACTGCATGTGGTGAGGATGATGCGGATACTTTTCTTGAGGATGGGGTTGTTCAGGAGGAAGAAGCAGTAGAAGGGGAGGCTGAGTTAGGAAGAGAATTAGGTGAAACCGATGCCAGAAAGGAGAGTAATGGCAAACCGGCAGAACATGTTGTTATGGTCGGTTGCTGGCTTGCCATGAAGGAGGTATTGATCTTTTTCATTACAATAGCTGACGATAATACTAGGTAAATGAAAATCTACCACCCACTTAGTGGATAATGGCTTGACTTTTTTTGGCTTTCTTTGTTTGCCTTTTTGCATGAGTTCTGTTTATCTAATAGTTTTAAATTGGATTCAAAGAGGATGTGGTACCAGCCTGTTGCTGTTTCTATTGAATGTGTTCTGATACAGACTTGTTCCTTTATGAGGTAATAAGTGCTTAGGATCGTACATTGCAAGTTAAGTTAGCAAGTCTGAAGTGAAACTAGTTTTGTGGTGTACCTGGGTTTTGAGTCTGTGTACTTGGATTCTTTTTTTAGATAATTATTCCAACAGCAAACTGTGTTTTTTTTCCCCTTCCCAGGTTAGTCTTCTATTTGGAACCATAATCAGAAAAGTTCCTCTGCCTAGCTGTGCAAATTCAGATATTAATAAAAATTATAGCAATCACGAAGAACAACACATGGACACAGGCACAGAAATTCTTGATTTGGTTCAATTGGAAACAATGGGGAACCATTTCTTGCAAGTTCTTCTCAAAATGAAGCATAATGGTGCAATAGACAAGACAAGAGCCGGCTTTACAGCCCTTTGCAACCGCCTTCTCTGCTCAAATGATTCTAGGTACTTTTACAACTCTTTTGCTGATTTTTCTTTCAGCACCCACATATTTTTCCTTATGAGGGTAAAATATCGCCGTCTTCATTGCAGATCATGCTGTTTACCAAGTTACAAAAGCAATGCAAGTTTAAGTTTACAGTTTCGGCGGCTTATTAATAACTGAGTCATGATTCATGAGTACATGCACACAAACTAATAGCTAGTTAAAACACTTTAAATACTTAAATGACACACAAAACCAGCAGAAAAAGCACAAATAAATTGCATCATATCAGTCAAGGAATATACTTGTACTGTTCATGATTTGATGTTCTACTGGATTTCTTGAACCCTGAATATCAAAAATTACCTTTGTTCAATTTCCCAGGCTTTGCAAAATGACAGAGTCATGGATGGATCTTCTGATGGAGCGAACCATTTCCAAGGAACAGACTGTAGATGACTTGCTGAGGCGAAGTGCCGGCATCCCGGCTGCATTTATTGCATTATTTCTAGCTGAGCCAGAGGGCATGCCTAAAAAGCTCCTCCCTAGAGCCTTACGGTGGCTCATTGACCTTGCCAAAAAACCCTTATCAAGCTGTGCCAAGTCTCGAAGTTGTATTTCAGAAACACCAAACAAAAACCTATCCAAGACAAGGGACGAGGGTGTGGTCCCCACAGTGCATGCATTTAATGTTATGAGGGCTGCTTTTAATGATGCGAACTTGGCATCTGATACCTCAGGTTTCTCTGCTGAGGCAATGATTGTGTCGATACAGTCCTTCTCTTCACCATATTGGGAGGTGAGGAATGCGGCCACTCTGGCATACACCGCACTGCTGCGGCGTATGGTTGGTTTTTTGAATGTGCACAAGCGTGAGTCAGCACGGCGGTCAGTGACTGGGCTCGAGTTTTTTCACAGGTCAGCTGCACTCAGTTACATCTGTGATGCATTTTTTTTTTTTCACTCTCCAAAACTGACATATTATGATTACAAATTTGAACTGACATCTCTTGTGTTTGTAACTCTGTACCTTTTTTTTTTTCTGGTTATATCAAATATGTCACCACATTTACTAAAAGTGAGGTTGAATCAGTTGAAAATAACCATGTTGGCCCCAATTATGAATTTTGACTCAGAAAGTAAATCACCCCATAACCTTTCATGCAAACTAGGAAAATAGCATTAAGATATTCTGGGATCAAATCTATTTCAATTTGAGGTTACCCAAAATGAAAATAATTAGGTGGAACATCATAATTATTGATTTCCAGAGAAGTCTACCTTAAGCATTAGCCTGATGTATGGGTCCATATTAGTTGCAAAAGGATGTTCATTTTTGAGGTTTCCCAATATGATAATGCATACCAACTCTTGGTGGCATAGTGAAATTTACTGATGCTTTGTGTTCTTGGAAGTTGGGTTGCTGTTTAACAAATCTCTCTCGCTCTCTCTCTCTCTCTCTCTCTCTCTCTCTCTCTCTCTCTCTCTATTTGCAGATACCCAGCTCTCCATCCTTTCCTATCGGAGGAACTAAAGATCGCGACAGACCTTCTCAATCCTAGCAGCTCCACCCACCACAGAGAATCTGACATAGCAAAAGCTTTACACCCAAGTCTCTGCCCCATTCTCATCCTCCTTTCCCGCCTCAAGCCCTCTCCACTCAGCTCTGGCTCAGATGAAACTCTAGACCCTTTCACCCTTCTACCGTTCATCCAAAGATGTGCCACACAAAGCAACTTGAAGATCCGTGTTTTGGCGTCAAGGGCTTTAACTGGTTTAGTATCAAATGAAAAGCTGAATGAAGTTATCACCAATGTTTTAAATTATTTGGCAAAAAATCAGATGGAGCTTCCATTCAATTCAATTCATGGTCTCTTGTTGCAACTCTACTCGCTACTTGATAGCAACTGCCGAAGCCTGACCGACTTGTCAAGAAAGGATCAAATTGCAAGTGACATAATACAGGTACTTTCTACTTGTTCATGGCTTGGTAATGGTGCATGTCCAGTGGTTTCAAGCTCATACTTGCGGATATTAGACCTTTTGCTAAACATTTCTAGGACAAGCAGTGGTGCAAGTGGAGTTACTGCAACTGTGCAGTCTCTACTTTTTGAACTCACCTCACAGCACTTGGATGTAGATGTATTGAAAGAACTTGGAATAATGCATGATCCTACCAAAATTGAGTTGCGGGAGCAAGCAACTGTGTCATACTTCAGTTGCCTCTCCAAGGGAAGGTATGATATCTCTGATGAGGAGGTTCATTTCCAGAGGTTTGGTTTTTCAAGGAAAGACCTGGCAGAGATGCCCCAAATAGAGATTCATCCAACTCAGCTTCAAGAGAAAATTCTCTCTTGTGCAACTGATTATACTTATGAGGTCAGGGTTGCAACAATGAAGCAGTTGCTTAAAATGGTGAACTGTTTTGGACCTGGCAGTGAGAAAGGTGTTTTTTACCAATGGGCTCTAAATGGTCTATGGTCTGTTCTCATGGACCGATTGTATGCAGAAGAAAACCCTAAATGTGTTTATTACATATTGAAGATCATCTTCTCATGGAGTTCAAAGGTCAAAGATCCTTTTGAGGCTGATAGTTTGGTTTTTCCCTTTTGGGACAGATTGGTACAGTTGAATGGTACAGTCTTGCGGTCAAAAACCAAGGAGGTTATTATTTGTTGCATGTCCATATGCATGAAGCACTTTGTGAAATTGCTGAAAAGACCTGTTTCATCAGGAGCCTGTGTTGGTGTGAATTTGGGGATGGCTATTGAAGCCATTGATTCGTTTGTGAAATTGGTCAAGGAACGTAGTGACCCATCACAACCCGTTAACATGAGAAAGGCTGCTTCTGAGGCTATAATTGCATCATCCTTGCTTGAAGAGACAAATAAATCTGAAAATAAAAGCGTAGTCAAGTTGTTCCTTGATTTGTGGTTCATTTCCATTCAATTGTTGGAGGATGAAGATGAGAATCTTAGAGTGAGGCTTGCAAAATATGTTCAGAGAATTTTATCCAGAAGATTGGATAATGGTTTATCATGTGATGATTCAGTGCCTACACAAGTAGATAAGGTCATTGTTATAAGCTTTGATTTTCTCTCTTCTGAATTTGGGAATTGGATAGAGTACCTAAATTGCTTGGCTCAAAGGGTTTTAGACACCTCAGTTTATGCAAACTCTAGCGGAGATTTAGTCAGACAAATTTTTGATAAGGAAATCGACAACCACCACGAGGAAAAGCTGTTGATCTGTCAGATTTGTTGTGCCAATTTAGAGAAGCTTGTTGTTTCCTATAATTCTAAAGAAATTCAACTGTTTGCTGAAAATTGGAGAAGGCAACTTTCGCAGCAATTGGTGTTATTTGTAGGTGGTTATGTTGACTCAGGAAGGAACATTGGTTGGATTGGTGGTATAGGGAACCATAAAGATGCTTTTATCGTAGTTTATGCATATCTATTGGGAATTTACGCACTTTCTCCCCTAGATTTAAAGGGCCGATTTAATGGGCCCGGGTTGTCAGAGTTGAGTAGTATTATTGGACCATTTCTTGGGAACCCTTTGATATCTAATCTTTATTCTCTGGTAGTACATGACCGACAAGAGAGCTCTGTTTTGGATGGGTTCGATCCTTATTTTCTTCTCAGATGAGTTTGCATTTGATAGCAATTTATGGTTATTCTTTTATATTTTTGATATTTTTTATGTACGAAAAACATATTCCTGAAAATATTGATTTGTGTTAAACCGATTCTGTTTCCATGAACAAATGATTTTTGAATAGCATACTCATTGGATACTCGATTGGCATGTAACTTGCTCTTAACTGGAACTATGTTGTTCAAACTACTATTCAGTTTCCTATTTTATTTTTCCACATGTTATTAAATACTGCCAGTAGTCTTTATGTTTGTTCTCTCAAAAAAAGAAAAAAAAAAATCCTTATGCTTGTTTGCGTAGTGTTGTAAGGTGATAATTGGTTTCTAGTAAATCCCTTGGCGGCCACTGCCAAATTTTTCGAAAAAAAAAGATATATATATATATATATATATATATATATATATATATATATATTTTATGTATATTCCTTTATCAAAGATAAATCATCAGATGCATGTAGAAAAATAGAAAAATTGCAATAAATTTGAAATGTTATATATAATTATTATTATTATATATATGTTATGAATAAAATATTAATGTGGATGTTCATAACTCTCAACATTCATTCTCCACTATCCCCACTACTCCATGCACTACAATTGAAATTGATGACCACTACTATTGGAATTTATTTCTCCATTTATTTAGATGAAATTTTTTATTTACAATTTGTAGCCTATAAATAGAAGCTTTGTAATCTTGTATTGTACACACATGAGAAATGTATGAATAAAGAGATTGCCATCTTTTCATCTCTATTTTGCTTGTTCTTCTTTATGCTTGTTCACATTTATTTTATAACACGTTATCAGCACGAGAGCTCTACTAGTTGAAGATTCGAGGTAATTTTAGTAACTTTTATTTCAATTTTATTTATATAAATAATACTTCTTAGTAATTGCTAAATGAAATAAGTTATCAATTTATTTATATTTATTTTGAGATGTTTAGTATGATTCATAAAATTTTATATGAAGTACATTTTTTAATTTAATCTTCCCAAAGAAGATTTAAAAGAAAAAACTTCTTTAAGAAGATTTATATGATGTACAAATATTGTATAGTGGTTCATATATTTTTTTTCTTCAATAATTGAATCTTCTTGAAGAGGATTTCAAGAGGTATTACAAAAATTCTCAATTTTATAAAATGCACCGAGAAATTGGCCCGAAGCCATTGTAGCCATTTTATTAACTTGAAGAAGATTTCAAAGATATTAAGAAGATCTTCCTGAAGAAGATATAAAGAAAAATTATATGATGCGCAAATTTATCATGATGTTTATATATTTTTTTCAATAATTTAATCTTCTTGAAGAAGTTAAAAGATATTATAAGTTGATTTATTATCTCTTTATGGTTGAAGAGATTATAATGAGTTGTTGGACAAAATAATTCAATTTGTTATGCTTCATTTCTTGAAGTAAATGTAGCAATATATAATAATAAGTTTGAAAAAAAAAACTTCTGGACGTGGACGTACAAGAATGAGTTTATTATCATGGTGATTATTACAAAAATACATATTTCCACCTGAAGTGGAAAGACATGTTGTTTATACAATAATCTTTGACGTCTATTTGACTAATTTGCAAAAACATACAATTATTGAATTTTACGATTTCTTCTATTTTTGAGAACATATAGGTCCAAGAAGAGTAAGAACTACGATATAATAAGCTTGGACTGAAGAAATCACGAAGACTTTTATCAAGAATACAAATTGTAAAATCAAAAGCTTGGTAAAGTATGTTTGAGATTGATTAAATTGGGATAAAACGTTATGAACGTTTTCAAAACGTTGGTAACGTTTTATAATAATCAGTAGCAACAAACTGATCAAAAGAAGAATCAAGTTATAACGTTATACAAACGTTGTGACGTTTTACAAACGTTGGTAACGTTTTACTAAGCCGTCAGAGAATTAAAACCCTAAAATCGCATTTGAATAAAACGTTGTAACGTTTAATAAAACGTTGTAACGTTTAATAAAACGTTGTAACGTTTAATAAAACGTTGTAACGTTTAATAAAACGTTGGTAACGTTTTATATCAAACAGCTCATTTTTGAGCTGCCACTATAAATAGACTGAAGGGATCACTTTCAAAAAAAAACCTAGCCGTCCCTAAACTTCAAAAGAGGCGATTTTCTGAGAGCTTGGTTCCACCATTGTTGATTGAGCTTAAAACTTCAATATCTCTCAATCAATCTCAAACAACCTCAAATCCACTTCACTAATCTCTAATTAGATTAGGTTAGAGTGATCTATTGAGTGTTTCTCTTGTTCTTGAGTAGTTTGTGTGACTTCTCTTGTTTGTAAGGGCTCGCCGGCTCAAACCTCGAGTTGCTTGTGTGACTTCCCTTGGTTGTAAGGGCTCGCCGGCGCTCATCTCTCGTTGGCCGTGACTTCCCATTTTGTAAGGACTCACGGTTCACAATTGTAATCCTTTCATATTGGGTAATAGAAAGGCGCACCTAGAAAGAGGTTGCGACGCCCCGGAGACGTAGGCCATTGTTTTGCCGAACTCCGTTATCATCCCGCGTGTCAATTTCTCTAAACTCATCTATTTACTTTCAATTGCAATTTATTTTCAGTTTTTGAGCAATTAGAGGTGCCCCTAAGTGTAACAAGACAATGATAAAAAATTTGAATAATGCGCAAAAATTAATGTGATGTTCATATTTTTTTTAATTTAATCTTCCTGCAGAAGATTTATGTGGCTCACAAAATTAATATGAGAATATTTCAATATATCTTCTTGAAGAAGATTTCAATAAGATTTATATGATGTGGAATTTTTTTTTCTAGTGGAATTTTTTGATGTACTCTTCCGAAAGAAGATTCAAGAAATATTTCGAGTTTATACATTATCTTTTACATTATATTATGTTAATGAAATGGTCCGAAGCCATATGAATATAAATTATATTAATGAAATTGACCTGAACCTATTTCATCAATTTTATCAATTGACCTGACGTTCAATTATAATAAATTATTGAAGCCACATGTCTTGTTCTGGTTGAACAAAATAATAGTTACACATGAAGTGGAAAATACTTTGATGGACAAACTATTAGATATGGACATGATAATGAAGAAAAAGTGCATCATTCCACTAGAAGTGGAAAAATAAATGAACAAAAAGAATTACCACTAGAAATGGAGAAATAATTAGAAAGTGAAGAGAATAACAAATAAGAAAATTTATGCTATTATTAGTCATGTACCTATCGTACGCCAATGTACCTGTAGTACGTCAAAACATTATATTGAACTATTATGGACAAACTCAATTTAGTCAAATGATTTGACATTATTTGAATGATGAAAAAGAGATATATAAAATAGGTGACATTTATGAAAAATTGAGCCCTCACTGTTTGAAAAAAAACAGTATATCAAACTTATACAAAATTATTTGAAAAGAGATGATTTACTTTTATAAATCATTTAATTTTCTATTAATACAATGCCCTAAAAGAAGCTTGTTCATTTCTATTAATACAATGCCTTAAAGAAGCTTATCTATTTCATTAGAGGTATTACATTATAAGGTGGAATTTTAATTTTTATCTTTTATGTTGTTACGGAAAATTGTAAGATAAAAAAAAAATGAATAGTTGTTCATTCTTTATTTTGAAAAATGAATTAATACTTATTTATTATTTATATTGATTGTAGTGCATAAAAAAAATGTAAATGTAAGATAAAATTTTCTTATTTATGTTTAATTTTTTAAATAGTAGTTATTTATTCTTTTTATTATTGATTATTGTTGAAATGATATTTATTTATTTTTATAAAAAAAAACAAAAAAAATTGATTGAAAACTCCAGAAGAGCTATTTTGTGGTTACATGGAGAAATACAGATTTATATTGATGATGATGTATTATATTCTTGTAAGTCTCAAATAAATTTGTTAAGTTTTAAGAATATCCGCTGAAATGGATATCATATTGAGACAACTAATGAAAAAATATTGAATATATGAAAAACAATGCATATTGAAAATAAATTGCATATGTTTTTTCTCTGACTTGTACTACACATATATTAGTGCAATTGAAACACATGTTATTGTAAACCAGAAGTTTACATACAAGAATATGTTTATAGTTTGGCATGACCGGTTGGACCATTCCGGATTAATAGTGATGCGAAAAATAATAGATAATTATTATGAACATTCATCAAAGAACTAGAAGATTATTTAATCTGATGAATTTTTTGTGTGTTGGTTTTATTTCTAGAACGTATACAATATGATATTTGTGGAACAATATATCCAACATGTGAACCATTTGAATATTTTATGATTTTAATTGATGCATCAATAAGATGGTCACATGTATGTTTATTATCAAATCGCAACCTGGCGTTTGTGAAATTACTTGCTCAATAGATTTGATCAAAGAGCATAATCCAATTATGAAAATACGTCTAGACAATATCGAAATTAATGTTAAACATCCTGTAGATGTTCGTATATAAACAAAAAAAAAGATATAATATTTTACATACAACAAAACTAATTCGCATCATGCCAACTAGCTATTATAAAGCTTCCCCTTATAA
Source organism: Carex pumila (assembly GCA_033356055.1). Classification (NCBI taxonomy): domain Eukaryota; kingdom Viridiplantae; phylum Streptophyta; class Magnoliopsida; order Poales; family Cyperaceae; genus Carex; species Carex pumila. Next base: position 24,503 of record JARJHM010000781.1, on the reverse strand, counting down.
TTTGTTTTTGGTCACATACCTAATATTTTCCATATAATAATTTTTGAATGTGCGGTATATGTTATAATTGCTCCACCACAACGCACTAAAATGGGATATCAAAGAAAGTTGAGAATTTATATTGAATTTGAATCTCCATATATAATATAGTATCTAAAACCATCGATGAGAGATTTACTAATGACTAATTTTGCCGGTTGTGATTTAGATGAATAAAAAATTTCCAACCTTAGGGGGAGAAAACTATCAGCTGAAAAAAAAATATTAGTATGAATTATTATTGTCTTATTTTGATCCTCGTACTAAAGAATGTGAACTAAATGTTCAAAAGATAATTCATTTGAAAAGGTTAGTGAATCAATTGCCAGACACATTCACAGACTCAAAGAAAGTGACCAAATCACATGTACCAGCTGCTAATGCTCCAATTAAAGTCCGTGTCCCTGTTGGACAGACTAATTATAACACGCATGAAGCGTGGAAAAGCAATCGGTTCCAAAGATTAAAAATATAAAAATCCTCGAAAAAGAAAAGGAGCAAAGAATGAAAATGGTCAAGTCGAGGATATGATAATTTCAGATAAAACTCCAGAAGAAAATAAAATTATAAATAATATTGGAGTTCCAGCAGAAACTCAGGTATCTGAAATTTCATGAAAATAATGAGATCTCAATAAATTATATCATGAATGAAATAAGATGGAACCGAGATAAAATTGATATCAATAATATTTTTGTATATAATATAGCGCTAAACATAATAAATATTGAGGATCATGACTAGAAGTCTATTAAAGAATGTCGACAAAGAAATGATTGGCCAAAATAGAAAGGTGCAATTGAGGTAGAGGTAAACTCTCTTGAAAAGTGAGAAGTTTTTGGACTTGTAGTCCTTGTACCTCAAGGTATAAAACCAGTATGATATAAATGAATATTTATGAGAAAATAAAATGAGAAAGGTGAAATTTTGAGATATACTCATATGTAGTGGATGCAACAACTTTTTGATATATAATTAGTCTGGCAGTCTATGAAGAACTTTTTGCACCTAATGGATATTGTTACAGCCTATGGCTCACTTGATAATGATATTTATATGAAAATCTCTAAAAGATTTAAGATGCCTGAAGCATGTAATTTAGGTTCTCGAGAACATTATTTAGTTAAATTGAATAAATTTTTATATCGATTAAAGCAATATGGACGCATATGCTATAATCGTTTAAGTGAATATTTATTGAAACATGGATATAATAATGATACGACCTGTCCATGTATTTTCATGAAAAGATATAGAAATGATTTTATTATAATTACAGTTTATGTTGACGATCTTTGGAATTCCTGAAGAGCTTCCAAAAGAATAAATTATTTAAAGGAAGAATTTGAGATGAAAGATCTTGGAAGAACAAAGTTTTGCATTGGATTGCAAATTGAACATTTAAAAATGATATTTTTATGCATCAAGAAAATTATATTGCAATTATGGATAAATAACATTCATTAAGCAATCCGATGGTTGTAAGATCATTAGATGTGAATAAAGATCATTTAGACCTCGAGAAAATGATGAAGAACTATTTGGTCCTGAAGTACCATATCTTAGTGCAATATGAGCACTTATCTTGATGAGCATACAATACATGATATATCATTTATAGTAAATTTATTAGTAAAATATAGTTCTTCTCTCACGCGAAGATATTGACATATATTTCGCTACCTATGAGAAAATTTAGCAATACACAAAAGCAAGTCAAGTATGTGTTTAGTTAAGATCTGTGATTTAATACATTTGTCAGACATGTAGATTGTCTTTTAGAGAAATGATCCTGAAGATCATATATGAATATAATATTATATGTATTGCTCAATGAAAGAAATGATACATTAAATGAGATAGAACAAAACATATTTCACCAAAATTCTTTTTCACATATGATCTCTAAAAGAATAATGTTATTAATGTTCAGCAAATCCGTTCAAGTGAAAAATCCAGCAGATTTATTCACTAAGGCACTCCCTACTGTAATATTCAAAAAACTAGTTCATAATATTGGAGTTCGCTGATTTAAAGGTCTTGATTGATGCTGTCATGAGGGGGAGTTAATATGCACTATATTTTCCTTAACCATGGTTTTTCCCATTGGGTTTTCCTGGTAAGGCTGTAGTTGCGTATTTAGAAGAATATTGTACTCTTTTTCCTTCACTAGGTTTTTATCCCATAGGGTTTTTTCTAGTAAGGTTTTAATGAGGCATATTCCTATATAATGGACATCCAAGGGAGAGTGTTATGAATAAAATATTAATGTGGATGTCCATAACTCCCAACATTCATTCCCCACTATCCCCACTACTCCATGCATTACAATTGGAATTGATGGCCACTACTATTGGAATTTATTTCTCCATTTATTTAGATGAAATTTTTCATTTACAATTTGTAGCCTATAAATAGAGGCTTTGTAATCTTGTATTGTACACATATGAGAAATGTATGAATAAAGAGATTGCCATCTTTTCATCTCTATTTTGCTTATTCTTCTTTATGCTTATTCACATTTATTTTATAACAATATATATATTATTTGGATTATTCCATTTTTAGTTTTTTTTTTCGAATTATTTCAAAATAAAAAATAGAAAATTTGTAATAAAATAAAAATGAGATATTAACAGTAAATAATTTGTCGCTCACTGGTTGGACAAAAGCACAAACAATGGATTTTGTATGCTGTGGTTCATACGGGTCGCATATTTTGGATTCAACAGGATATATATATATACAGAGAGAGAGAGAGGAGGGTTCAAATGCCTTCATTTTTTGTATCTCCATCATGCCTCTATTTTTTAAAACTTTAATAACTCAAAATTTAAAACTTAAAAGTCAAAATAAAGCCATTAGATGTCATCTATGTTATTTCCTCTATCTGCTCATAAAAAATTATTACATTTCAATTTTGTTTTAATGTGAATCAATAAGTTCAAAAATCAACGTCTAGAAATCATCAACATTAATACATTTTTTATAAGTTCTTGATAACAATCAAAATAAAATTGAAATGCCATAATTTTTTACACGTGCATAAATAAAATGACATAGATCATATCCAACAGTTTTATTTTGACTTTTAAGTTTTAAATTTTGAGTTATTAAAGTTTTAAAAAATAGAGACATTTGAACCCTTATATATGGTAAATTATGGAATGAATTAAAAATATTTTGGACCGTCTATATTTTTGAAAACATCCAAGCTGTTGGATTAAATATTCAAGGCCCAAATCAAACACAACATGCAATCAAGCACACAATTTTTGTTCCTTTGCTTGTGATACTTGTGCAGGCTATATTATTTGGAGCTGTATATGGACCTGCCAGTTTTTACTCTCTCTTTTTTCTCATTAAAATAATTGTTTCTGTGATCTAATGATGATTCCTACTATTGACCTTTTTTTTTTCAATTTTTTGGTTTGTTAGTTTCGAGAGATGTTTGGTACAATAGATAATGAGGAAGAAATAGATTGGTTATATTTTTTTTTTGTTACCGTATTTTGATTAGTGCTTACAGAGTGAATATAATAGAGGCGATTGAAGTCTATTTCATCAAAATTTTCTTTTGACAGTAGAAATTATCAAAAAGTGGCTGATAATAGGAAAAACTAAACAAGCAAATGTAATGCATGTTTACCTTCTGTTTCTAATGACTATATTATACTAAAGATATTGTCATTGTGAATCTAATTACTATGTAGTATTCTTATCAGTAAATGATTATTTTTCAATTAACAGTGTTAAATTTATTGTATTATGTGTGCCCCGCCCCCAAAAATAAATAAAAAATAAAAAATACAAACAAACAAGAGTATGATGATTCTGGCTCCGCCCCTAAAATTTATCTGTGCTACCAATCAGGATCTCTAATGCAACTCCAACAAATAATTTAAAAAATCGTTGACTACAAACAAAATGGAAAACAAAAACAAAATAAGTAATACAGGATGGGAACAATAGCTTGTAGCTTTTTATTTCAAGCAAGGACTATGAGAGATCTCAATTTAGTACACTGACTTGACTCGTGGGAGGATAAACTCCCTTTCCTTTCTTAACATCAGGGCCTCGATATATGCTAAGCACTATTTGTACAGAGATACATGGCCGAAAGCTATAAAAAACAACTTACAAGGGGGAACCAGGAATGCCATCTAATTGAAAAAGTAGATTGAGAGAACTTGTCAGCAACTAACGTCTTGACATTGAATTAAATGACCTTGAACTGCTCGCTCCATTACTTTTAGAATAATTACTTGGTCTTGTTGGGGTCGACCTTGAACTGCTAGCTCCATTACTTTTAGAATAATTACTTGGTCTTGTTGGGGTCGGTATGCTGTAGACATATAAATATGTATTGCTTAACTTGTCTCAAAACTATGCAAAGAAAAACTGAAACATATATGTAAATAAGTTACTCGTACCTTCTGGAAATGGAGGTCGAAGAACTTTGAAGTGTTCTCTTCATGGTCTTATGGTTTACAATCTCTGGACTGTTGATATAGCATGCAAAAATATTCAGCATTAGAAAACAACAATATTTCATAAAAAAACAGACTACATTAGTTTTGTCATTTAGATCCCTTTGTACATATAAAAGGAACACAAAAGAGCATACACTGAGGGAGCCTAAGCAACAGTTCAAATAGTATTGGTATACCAATTCAAGAATGGGGTACATGATTTTGAAATGGTATTGATACCAATATCATTTTATAAAAGATAATATATTTTTTTTTTCATGTCAAATTGATATAGCTGATACTGACAATCAATTTACTGAAATTTGATAAATTTTATAGACGTTCTTTATAACATACTGGTAGCGCCAAACTACTGACATGTTCCACAAAAATACAATTATGAAGTATGTTCTTTTTCTTTGTAAAGTCAATATACTTAAATATCCAAGCAGACTGACTTACAATTTATATACCCATTTGTCCAGTGGATATATTGTTTGTAAACAAGATACGCTATTTTCTTTGAACAAGACTCTGCAGCCTATCAGTTTGGGGGTATTGGGTATTTCTTTAACAGGTCTCTAAAAAAACATAATAATACTTTTCCCTAGTGATCATGACATGTCAGAACCACACCATCAATTGGGCCAATTTCTTAGAAGCCGAGGAGCTATCTGTTGAGAGAGAGAGAAGCAAAAAAATAATTTAGCAAACAGTAGAGAGAGAACACCTTTTTAGGAGCTCTATCTTTGCTTTCTTCATCAAAGGGCTCTTGTAGTTGGTGGAAAAACTAGGTCCATTCCCTGGCATAAGACATCATGAAAATTTTATGAGAAACCTTGTAGTGATAAGTTTAATGTTATGCTCATACAACATGGTCATGCATATTTTGTTTTCTTTTACCATACAGTATGAATGGAACAGATATGGAGTACACACTATTTCGTTCAAGGGGAGGAGGCCATTTGATATTGTATTTTGTAGTTTTTTTTTTGGCCAAACTGGGAGCTATATAAACTTTTATTTTAAAAGACACTGAAACTAGGCAGATCATTATATGTGCATGATGCAGTAACAAGGCGTTCCAACCAGTACAACCACCTTGGATCAGTCTACTTAAACTATACTTTCTAGAAGATAGGAAATTAAAACATTAGTACCTCCCCAAAAGCTTCTTTTTGGAGGTGGTATTTTGGCAGTCAATTTAGTCTGCCGACTTTTCTTCTCTGGATAGTAAGAGAGGAATTGTAAAAGTTAAAAGAGACAAAAAAAGCTATTAGTGTTATTATAATATTAAGATCATCTGGTTATTGTACAACTATTATTCTATCAATTTAACAATTCTCTACAGGTGATCTGACAGATTTTTGAGTGTATAAGCAATACAAAATATATCTTGATTACGTGAACTAATGGCAAGAAGAATCCTAATACATATGCTATATAAGAACATTCAACCCAGAAATCCTGCAATGCCCAAAGCTTTCTCCCTCGCTACTGCATGACAATTAACTTCTGACAATCTTTTAGGCAATTCCCAAAAGAAAGAAGGAAAAATAAAAGAAGTTTTAATGAAGCAATTGACCCATGCTTGAAATATATAACTTGAGCAAAGCTAGGGTGTGATGTGCTCACCAAGAAGGTTTGGTGAGCACAACTCCAAAAGCATATTAGATCAGCTTCAAACGGAAAATCCAAACCATTGAAATACATGTAATTAACGAGTAATGCATGTAAATGCAAAATTTTGAAAGTTTCGAATTCATTTGCTACAAGATCAAGCAATCAAAAAAACGATGAAAAATGAATATATAAAACAACTTATAAAAGATTCATTTCTTTGATTGCTTGACCTTATAGCAAATAAATTTGAAACTTTCAAAATTTTGCATTTACATGCATCACTTATGAAATACATGAATTTCAATAGTTTGGATTTGTCGTTTAAAACCGATCCGATATTCTTTTGGAGTTGTGCTCACCAAACTCTTTTGGTGAGCACGTCACACCCTAGCTTTGCTCATATAACTTCATTAGACAGACATAAATGACAGCTTCTTAGAGGTGAAAAAGGGAAAACAAATGTTAAAGAAACTCGTGCAGATTCAAGTTGTTGTAAAGGTATAAACCAAAGAAAAAAATCATTAGTTGGTAGCATGTTCTATCAAAACCACAAAATTATTACAAACTAAAACAGGATTACAATAAAAATCAGCTTACCGGCCAAACTGTCAGCATTAATCTGTTTCAGCTTCTGAGAGATCTTATTTTCAGCTTCTTGTCTCTCTTTCGTTTTCGCCTAATTTAAGCAAAGAAAAATTCAGGAGCTACTCAGAAAATTGTCAGCAGTTATAATATAAAGAAAGCTTAAAGGTATTTGTGTAGTTATTCAACCATACAAAATTCGAAAAAGAATAATACAAAATAAAATAGATGGCATCTAAAACCAATACGCTGCAACCAGCGGCAACCCAAGGAACTTTTAGAATTAGGATCTCCCATAAAGTACAAGATAGTTACTTTCTATAAAAACATACCTCACTGGGGCTACAGTTTCTATAGAATTACCAATTGTTTGGTTTAAAAAAAAACAATTAAAACAAGTCACTGCCCAAATGATTTCATTAAAAGCATTACCATCAACAAACACCCAACTTTACTAAAGCCATGGTTTTTTTTAAAAAGTAATATTGAGTATCCTAAGACCATACCACAATGCTGCCACAAATACCCGAACTAGATTTAGACTTAGGTTACATAGAAAGGGATCTTCAGGACCACACTACCGCTGCCAATATTTTACATCCTAAGGATCATACGATAAAACCGCCACTAAGACCAGAATTAGGTTTAGAGTTAGGGTTTCTAGAAAGGGGCCTTCAAAACCGCACTACCTCCCCAAATACCCAACTTAAGTTTAGGGCTAGGGAACTGGAATTGAATCATCGATAAACAAAGATATCAGCCCTCCTCTTCTAAACCAACCTGTTTTTTTTTTTTTTTTCCCTCATTGATCACTTTCCCTAATTACCAAGTAATTTTGGCGAGCTCTGCTGAGTGACCGAAAACACCATAACAGGTGGGTAAGCCTTATCTCTCCTCTACGTCTTTCTTTCATTAGCTTCTATTAATTCCTTTCTTTCTGGAACCTTGGGCTATAGTCACCATGGGAAACAATTGTCTTTGCTGAGATGTAAACTTTTTAAAGTTACTAATTTAAAACTAGATTCATCTCAAATCTATATAGGAACGGACCTATAAGTCTCATGCAGAACCTCCACATATATTTAACCTTTCTCAGAGTAAACCAAATGGAGTTCTGCGAAAGCTCCTCAAGGTAAAAAAATTAAGCTATCTATTTCTTATTTATATGATTTGATATCTCCCGAGGATAGAAAAATTCCATGCCCAAGTTGAGAGGACCAAAATAAATCCCATCTCAAATTGAAGTGCAAAGTACCTGTCCTCTCTTAAAATTATGGGAACCTCCTTCAAATTTTGGGGCATAATTCTTACTATCCCCATTTCTCTTGCAGCATTCAGTTGGATAGAAGTAGATGTCCACCGGGCTCAATTCGATTTAAGGCAAGGTATTAGCCTTTCTCCAGAACTAACCTTCTCCTATCGACCAATTTAAAATGATAAAGAACCGGAACTGCAAGTTGCAACTATCTTACAAATTATACCTAGATCTGCTAATTGATTTGTTTTAGTAGCTTTGAAACTTTCTTTGATAATTTTAGTATATACTTAACAGGTTCTCTAAATGTCTTACTTAAGAAAACAAGCCATACATTATTTTCATGTCCCGTTATGTCCATCTTATTATGCCAGATTCAAACAATAAACTATTTCGAGCTTAAGTGATTTTCTGTGTCAGTGCTAACACATTACTGGTCTTTGCCGTTTCTTTTTGCTTTAGCAAGGATTTCAAATTTGCAACTTGAGTTTAACAAACAGATCACCTCGTAAAGTCGCTTCCATGTAAATTGAACTTGCTTCCGATTCATCCTCTCAATTATCATCTTCGCATTATCAACTCCAAATTCCATCTCATAGAATCTCTTCCATAGTTTATCTGTCACAGGGCTGAGATCTATACCCTGTAATATAAACATACAAATAATTATCACAGTAAAGAACGCTGACAACATACTTATTAACATGAAGCACATGACATAATATTGATATTGGGGCTAAGAGAAAATTTGGAACTAAAATTTAGCAGAGATTGTAAATTAGGAGTAAAACGGGAAATATGTACAAATTATAGCTTACTTTAGTGCAATTTTCTATATGCGCAAGCTGTGTCTTATTGCAGTGAGGTAGGATACGGTCCAGTAGATTGTTATCCAATCCACTAACATTGCCTATGTACCTTACATTCTCAATTGCCACGGTGGTGCATAGATCCACCAAGCTGGGCGGTCTCCTCTGTGCATCCATTGAATCACCAGATACTGTTTAAGATTCAAACACTTGTCAGACAATTGATTGGGCGATTTTCCAAACCGATTTTTCCGCGTTTTGGGCGCAAAATCGCTTGAATCGGAAGAAACTCACCGTCTGTGACAGACTGATTATATAGATTTGAATTTGCACCGGTTCTTCAAATTGGATGGGATTGATGATCGGAAAAGAGATTGGGGAGGAGCATGAGGTAGGTTGCTGACGGAGAATGAGGATCAGTCTGCCCGGTGGGACCCCATGTTAAGGAAGGAAGAGGATCAGTCTGCTCGGTGGAACCGTATGTTAAGGAAAAATTAGACGTGTAAATTTAGTCTGTGAACCAGCTATTAGTTTGTTCTATGAGCAATAAATTGAAGATATAAAATATTTTTGGTGAAAAATATAGATCAGGTGATGTAAGTGTGCAGAAGATAATTTACGTTTATTTTTGGTTGCTACTTAAATTTAAGAAAACTTAATAAAAATTAAGTTGCTTATTTTATTTTATATTTTTGACAGCTCAAATTATAATTTAAATTAAAATATTTATTTATAACAGTGAACTTTATAAATAGAATAAGTGTGAAATAAATTAATATGTACAAAGAGAACAGATTAACTCACTTCTTACTTCATCTTACTTGTATTTTATTCTTCATTTGACAGCTGAAGATCATGTAAGAGATATTCACAATCAAATATGATCCATGTGTCTGCCTTTGAGCAGTAGAGCAAAATATCATGTACTTCTCTATTTTTTTTCTATTTAGTTTTGATATATCAATTATTTGAGGAACTCTAATCTTATGGAAATATTTTACATAAATTTACTATAATCTGTATTTGATATTATCCAATAAAATTATCGAGGAATAAAAAAATATTGAAAATTTTCACTTAATTCATCATCTTTGGGTACTTTCTAATTTTTTTTTCCTGTTTTTGTTCATACTGATGGACTTCGTAGTGTGATATTGTTTTAGTTATTAAATTATGTTCTTTGGATTAATTTATTTATAATCTAGTTTTTAATAAAGTATATAATATTAGATTAACTTTATATGCAATATTTTGTTTTATATGTCTTTAAAATTTATGATTAATTATATGAGACTTTTTTTATTCTCTTGTACTTTCAATGTACTAGTGTTTTTCTAGACCGTATTTGTCTTGATATAATTTTCAACAAACCTAAATTTATATTCTTATTTTAGCACAACAACAAAAGTATTTGAGAAAGTTCGACTTTTGTTTAATTATATCTAGATAGGCATTCTAATTTTGGTTTCATTTACGATTTCCAGAATCATTCATGTTGGTTTCTTTTCTAAAAATATTAATGCTATTTCGGCTATGTTGCCGATTTTTATATTTAATAATTGAAAAATATATATTGAAATCTTACAAAAATTAAATGGGGACTTCAAAAAATAGAACGCAAATTTCTTTCGAGTGTTACTGTGATCTGTGCACTAATAAATCTTTTGTGCCACCACAAAGCAAAAAATAAATAAATAAATAAAATCTGAATCTCCTACGGTTCTTTTGTGTCTATGAAGTGTCGGAAGCATCTTCATTTGTGCTTGCCCAGATTCTTGTGTGCACTGTACTTTTATTTATAGCTGTAGTGAACATTACTACAATTTTAATTTAAACTTAATTAACAATTTTTGAAGAGAGACTATTAAAATATATCCGCTAGCTTTTAGTGATTTCATTATATTTTCAGTTTTTCAACTTACATTAAAATTTAAATGTTATATAATACCATATTACCATGAGTTGACTACGCTACTTTTATGAGCATATGTCATGAGCATATCATGACATATGCTTATAGACTATATATACATTCTCAAAGTTCAAATGACAAATTCAAACCGATCAATATGATCTTCATATAAAATGTACTTGAATTCCAAAATTTACATTCTTTTGGAGATTTTTTACTATTCTTTTAGGTTGCGTTTGGATCAATCAAAAATAGAGCTAATGTTGGGTTAGCTCCACTATTCTCAATTCTTATTGATCCAAACATAAATTAGCAATTTGGGTTAGCTCAAGAATATCTCTCTTCTACTAAACCCATAAAAATGTTGGGTTAGCAAGAATAGAGCTTGTGGGATTAGTGATATTAATAAAATATTTCATTCATCTCAATTAGAGTTAGTTTAAATATTAAATTAGTATTAAATAAAACATATGATTAGTATTAAATATAATATAATATTAGATTAGATTAGTACTAAATAAACTATTAGTTTAAATATTAAATTAAATATAATATTATTTTAAAATGTAAATTAGTATTAAATAAATATAATATTAAATTAGATTAATATTAAATAAAACGTTAGATTAAATGTAATATAATATTAGTTTAAATGTTAAATGTAATATAATATTAATTTAAATAATAAATGTAATATAATATTAATTTAAATATTAAATGTAATATAATATTAATTTAAATATTAAATTAGTATTAAATAACTATAATATAAAATTAGATTAATATTAAATATAATATAATATTAATTTAAATATTATATTAGTATTAAATAAATATAATATCTGATAAGATTAGATTATTATTAAATAAAATATTATAAAATATAATATAATATTATTTTAAATATTAAATGTAATATAATATTACTTTAAATATCATATTAGTATTAAATAAAATATAAAATATAATATTACTTTAAATTTTAGTTTATTATTAAATAAAATATTAGATTAAATATAATATAATATTAATTTAAATGATAAATGTAATATAATATTAGTTCAAATATTAGATTATTATTAAATAAAATATTAAATTAGCAATAAATAAATATAACATAATATTTAAATAGATTAGTATTAAATAAAATATTTGATTAGTATTAAAAAACATTAGTTTAAATGTAATATAATATTAGTCTAAATATTAAATGAAATAAAATATTAGTTCAGATATTAAATGTAATATAATATTAGTTTAAATATCATATTAGATTAATCACTATTTCATTTATTTTCTCCATCGCTATTCCAAACATGCAATCTAAACGACATTTTTACTAACCCGAATAATCCAAAGTTAGTGCTACTCTCAAACCATTCGGATTAGCACTATTCTCAACCACTAACCCAAAAATCGCTATTCTTACACTAATACTTGCTCGATCCAAACGTACCCAATATAATTTTGTAAAATGAAGTTTTTCATTAAATTAATGCATTAAGATACGCACAAAAAAGTTTTGCTCCTTTGACCATGTCCTTTCCATTACAACGCGGATTTACAACAAAAGATGACATTACACATCAATATGCTTATATGCCCCTTGATAAAGAATGGAATAATACAATAATCAATTCCAGACAGGTGAAAATAACTTACATGTCTGAGACCAAAAAAAACAACATATGCACTAAAATTTTGTAACAATCGGTTTCCTCATAAGAGGAATTGTTCTCAAACAAATCCTAGTTTTCTGACAGCACCGGTGGGACAAAATTGTAACCCCGGAGAGACTGCTCAAAGACGTGTCCCACTCTAAGTAATTTGTCCTACAAAATTGTCATCCCTTGTTACATAAGTAACCTGATTTTATAAATCTTGTTGCATGTACTGTAAAAACATGACGAAGAAGTGTGTGGTAACAGTAAAAACACAGAGCTGATATGCATAGGAGATGAGAGGAGGAAGACAAGCAGACTGTTATGGTATTATGAACAGGTACAACAGTCCCTGGAAACCACTACAATAAACAAAATTAAGTATTATACTACCTCACTAAAGGAGGAACTGATCATCTGAAGGCCAACTGGGAGGCCAGAGGCCCCACCTTCAACAAATCCACATGGCACTACCAACGAAGGGAGCCCCGCTAGGTTTACATTTACCTGGATGAAAACACAAAAAGTATAAATATAGCATAAACAGTGACAACTAGTTACTTGATCAGATCTTCCACAGGGTGAGGTGCTCTATTATCAAATTTGTCCCTACAAGAGGCATTATGCCATGCCAGTATATTACCAGTATCAGACGAATGCCAGTAAGTTATGATGCAGTGAGTAAAACACTTTGGTTCCAATAATTATTGTTTCAAACACTGCCTGGTTGTATAAGGTTAGTACTTTCAAAGCTAACAACTTCCATTTGAGATGAGAGAATAATAAGCTAAGAAAATCATTACTTTATTGTAGTCTTAAAATGTCAAAAGCGACAAAATCATAGAACAAATTATCTGCAGTCTTGAAACCAAGCAATGCATTGAATGAATGTTATGATACAAGTGTTGATGAAATTATAACTCAAAAGTGTTCATCCACATTTTCTTTTCAGAACCAGAGATGAACCAAGAGAATTTTGAAAAGAATTGCAGAAAACTCAAAGCCCTTAAATTACTCTTTTGAAGAAAATAATCTATGGTTACAAATTTGGAACAGATATCAGATATGAAACAAACCAACACTTCAGACTTTTTACACTAAAAAATAGAACAAAGAAATTTTCAAAATGCAGTGCTAAAAGCCTGGTCTTTTTTTCGTTTTCTGTAAGTAGAATAATTAAATCTAACCTACTTGCATTATATATTCCTTAGTGGTTACTATGGATTCAATAGGTAGTCTTGCATACTTTTTCATATATATATAACTCAAGCTCGCAACTATAAGAATAATTTAATTAAGATTATTGGAGATGGAGATAAACTCTCTACCGTCATGATATCACCAGCATACATCGCCAATGGATCATTCGTCTTTTCACCTGATGCAACATAAGCAATTAGAATTTTCCAAGAGTGGGTGGTTTTTTTTTTTTTTTTGGGGGGGGCGGGGGTGTGGCGCGGCGCTCAGAGAGAGAGAGAGTACCAATCTTATATGCAGCAGATGGTGCAGCAGGTGAAATGAGAATATCGTATTGATCAAGAGCATCCTTGAAGCTTTTCTGAACCAACGTCCTCACCTAAAACAAAACTATAATGTTTCATTATAACTCGCTTTTCATTTTGTACTGCTTGGCTTCATTCATTTTTTTTATCAATGAATTCTAATAAAAAGTATTCAGGTTCCAAACTATTGTGGTTATTTACCTGCTGTGCCCTCTTGTAGTATGCATCATAGTACCCAGCAGAGAGAGCATATGTTCCCATCAATATTCTCATTTTTACCTGAACAAATGATATCATAAGATTATTTTCAGGACTCTTCTCAACTATAGGTTAATTCTAAAAGACGAATATAATTCTACAAGAGAAGAAGAAATCAAAGTACCTCATGCCCCAAACCTTTAGCCCGGGAATCTCCATAGAACAAGCTTAGATCATCAGCATCAGCTTGTTGCCCATACCTGGTAAGTTACACGAGTAAGATTGATCTTCGCAACTGATAGATTCAAGAGTACCTCTAGGAACTGAAGAACAGTCACCTAACACTATCATAGCGTGCTAAATTTGAAGATGCTTCTGATGAGGCTAAGATATAGTATGCTGGTAGACCGAGGTCAAAAGAAGGCAGTGATACCTGAATTCAAGCAGCAAAATAAAATAACATAAATTGTTTACCCCAAAGAGGAGGATTCAAATGCCACCACCTTTAATATTCTTAATAACTAAAATCTAAATATCAACTAACAAAATAAAGCTGTCAGATGCAATCTATATTACTTCCTCTACATGCACATAATTTTTTTGACATTCCGACTGAATTTTGATGGCAACCAATACCTTAAGAATCAGAAATTGTCCACATCAATAAATTTGTACAAGCTTTTAACACCAACCAAAATGAAGTCAAAATGTCACAAGTTTTAATTTGTGTGTAGATAAAGTGAAATAGATCACATCTAATGGTTTTCTTTGATATTTGAATTTTCAATTTTTGAGTTATTTAAGAAAATGGAGGCATTTGAAACCTCCTCCTTGCACAATGGATGAGATCATGAAAGCTATTGATATAAGCAGCAGAAAAGAGACCACTAACCTCACCCACAATAGATCCTAGCTGCTCAAGATGTGAAGAAGCTGCTTTAATCGAAGACACAACCCCTGCTTCTATACCATCGCCAAGAGTCTCCTTAATGACCCCTATTTTTAAACCCTTCAAAGGCTTTGAATCAAGCTGATCCAGAGATACCATTTCAGATGAATAATCAGGTACTTCCTACAGAATAAATTGTTAGTTAGAATCAATGTACAGTATAATGATTAATCACAAAATTGTTTGTATGATGCGGGACTTCCTCAACACATGAACATTACAAGTATAAATATGCAGTAATTAAGTGTAAATATGCTTACATGACTACTGCTAGTGGCATCTAATCTGTCATGGCCTGCAATAGCAGACAATACAATAGCAGTGTCCATAACTGAGGAACCAAACACGCCAACCACATCCAGTGATGAGGCGTAAGCCATGAGCCCAAAGCGAGACACGCGACCATATGTCGGCTTAAGCCCCACTACACCGCAAAATGATGCCGGCTGTCTGACACTTCCACCAGTGTCACTCCCAAGAGAGGCAACACATTGTCTGGCTGAAACAGCGGCAGCTGAACCACCGGAAGAACCACCAGGCACACGTGATGTGTCCCACGGGTTTTTGGTCACCTACAAGTGAATATCTGTTTTACTTTTTGAACTTTTCTTTGTGTAAGAATTGGTATGAGAAGCATCAAGTGCTGTCAGATGATTAGCTTATTTCAATAATAGAAGTTTACATAAAGCTTTGGCGGGAACATGTACCAGAGTTTGTATTATCAGAATGATATAATTATTATCAGCTTATCTTCATGTTATTAAGATTGATTATGCGTGTCTAATTATATCCGTAGTGCTAAATTAGAGATCAGTCTTATTTATCTGAGTCAACTAACTCCAAAGAATATATATGTTTCAATTGGAAATTCCCTTCTCAGGGGAAACTATAAATTTAAAACAATCAATAATAAAACTAAATAGGAAAAAAATGCACACATGAAACCCGGAGCCTTCGGTGGTGCTTCCCATTCCAAACTCGTCCATGTTCGTCTTTCCGACAATTATTGCACCAGCCTCTCTCAGCTTTCTAACTGCCGTTGCATCAAAAGCGGGTCTATACCCGTCCAAAATTCGAGAACCGCCAGTTGAAGGCATGTCAACAGTACACAAGTTATCCTTGACCCCTACCAAAACCCCAGAGAGAGGCCCCACCTCCTCTCCATTTTCTACCTTCCGGTCCAACTCCAGTGCATCCTTCAATACAGAATCTGACAAGTGGATGAAGCTCTTGAGCTGCGGCTCAGTTAGCCGGATTCGGTCAAGGTACTCTGCCGCGATTTCGACAGCTTTCTTACGTCCAGAGAGGAGGGACTCGCGAATTGAGAGAATGGAAGAGGTGGTGCTCTGAGGGGCAAGTGTTTGAGGGGAGAGAGAGGGCAGGGAGGCGAGGCAACGGTGGGTACAAGGGGTTTTAGAGGAGAGAGAAAGCGGTATACGCGTCGAGGTAAGGAGGAGGCGAGGATTTTGGATAGGAGAAGGCATTGTACGGTTGAGCTCGTGCAGTGCTTCCCTGCTAATGGCGTTTGGAACAGCTTGGATTCATGGAAGTGAGCGAGCTGAGAGACGAGAACGGTAGAACCCCTCATCCGTAGGCCTTTGATTTATCAAATCAGGGAAGCTCAAACCCCTAATGGGCCTACTTTAGCTCGAAGTTCTATCCAGTCCAATAAAATGGCATAGACATCTAAATTCGGATTCGGCCCATCTTGATGAAAAAAATCGAAGGAAATGGAGATCGATCGGATTTGAGATCTACTCAACACGAGGGCCGCTCGACAAATATTGAAATAAAGAAAAAAATGGAATTTGAAATAGTTTTAATTTCTCACTATTCTAAATTTCTAATTGATTAAAAGTGAAATAGTATTGATAAAAGAGTTAATTCTATGTATGGGAAAAAAATAATTTATCTATTCCACTATTTCAATGAAATATAGATTTGATCCATAACGAAATAGAGGAGGGATCTAGTTGAAAAATTCAAGGGTCTAATTGTAAAAGTCTATTATCAATTTTGTTTTCCTCATTTTCACAATTACACTCAATTTTTTCTCCGTCCGACTAACCAAACATGCCCGAAGGAAAGAAGTGCACAAGAGAAAGAGCGAGTATCTTGAGACTTGAGGAGAGGAGGTTTAGAGACAGAGGCTTGGGTAGAGCACTAGCATTGGGAGAGGAGGGAGAAGAGAGAAAGCAATCGATCCAACAAAAGATTTTGGATGTGAATTCCAAAACTCGTCATCTAAAGAAGAAAAATAAAAGGTCGCCAAAATTTTTATCACAATAGATGACAAAAATAATTTCACCTTCTTTATTTATTTCTGAATAGATACATCAAGAAAGAAGAAAGAAAAAGAAATAATGGGAGCACCGAATTTATAAACACATTGTTTTATCATAATTGTAAAGAAGAAAAATAAAAAGGTCGCCAAAATTTTTATCACAATAGATGACAAAAATCATTTCACCTTCTTTATTTATTTCTGAATAGATACATCAAGAAAGAAGAAAGAAAAAGAAATAATGGGAGCACCAAGTTTATAAATACATTGTTTTATCATAATTGTATTTCACGGTGATATTTTCAACAATATTTTTTTTTAAGAAATTTATCCACGTTAGTGTATTTTTATTTATATATTTATTTGTCAAAATTTATAAATTAGCTATTTGTTTGTCCAAACTAGAGCTGGCAAAAAAATTCGTAGTTTGTGATTCAATTCGAGTTTGATTCAGGTTTGATTAGAGTTAATTTGATTTGAATTTAGTTCGAACTGAAACGAACCAAACTAGGTTTGGTTTGAAATTAATTCAAACCAAATTCAAACTAGATCTAATTCAATTGAAATGGGTTAGCGAACTTTTATGGTTTGAATCTCATAATAACATCGGGCCCTCATATACCTGATGAAATCAGAATCCAAGATAGAGAGTTATAATTTAACCTAGTCGACACTCCTTAGCTCTCAAAATACTCAGTTCTTGTAAGATTACTTGTTTTAATATATATTTCAGGGACTTGACTACGGTGCTATGAGTAGCTAAGAGGCCTCCCGTGCTACGGCTCAATATTCGACTTTTCAAAATTCTAACGATCGATTCGAACCGTTCATCTTGTTCTCCATATTAATATGTGCTTGGATTCCAAATTTTACATTTTTTGAAAAAAAAATTACTATTTTTTTAGATTTATTGAAAATAGCTGTTTTTCAGACAAATCTGGACCATAAAAAACAGCGATATTCAATAAATCTCAAAAAATAATAAAAAAAATTTAAAAAAATGAAAAATTTGATCTCCAAACACATATTAATATAAAGAACAAGATAAATAATTCAGATCAACTGTTAGGATTTTGAAAAGTCAAATATTGAGCCATAGCACGGGAGGCCTCTTAGCTAGCCATAGCATATTAGCCAAATCCTATATTTCAGTTCTTATATTTAATTCTCTTTTTACGATTATTTGTTGTGATGTGTTTTTTCATAAATAATTTTTCAACTTAAAAACACTCATTTCATACTTTGATGTTACACTTAAACTCTTTTTTTAATACCGTAGTAGCAATTGTGAGAGTTAGTGTACAGTCTTGTACTTGTCTATTCTTAATTGGCAGAATTATAGCAGTTAGCAGCTAATAAACTAGCCCATAATCCATTAGTATTAATTCGTGAAAGATAAAAAATAAATGTGTGAATTGTCCCACAAGAAGAAAATTAATGTATAAACTACCGGTATAACTATGGCTACTAAAAAAAATTAGTTTGTTGTTCATTTCGACTTTGATTTAAAAGATATTTTGTTCACTATTAATTCGATTCGAAACAAATAAAATCTAGATCGATTTGAATCTTAATTAAATCAAACTCAAACTATAATAACTTCAATTTAGTTTGATTCGCTGCCACCCCTAGCCCAAACTCATTTATTTTATTAATATCTCCTATTTCTTTATTTAATAATTATAAAATAAAATTTAAAAGATAATTATTCCCTTTCAATCAAAGTCTGTGTTTTATCCCCACCTCTCTCTTCACCAACCCCTCCGCGTCGTTTCTGCGTCCAGTAACTCCAGTTCTACCCTCTCTGTACGAATTTATTTGGCAATGTCGACTATAAGAAAATGTCAAAGCACAAGATAAGTCAATAAAAGGAATGAAATCTGCCTTGATTCAAATTTGATGAACAATACTTTGAAATCTTTGTTTTTTCAAATCCATTCATTTAACTTTTTTTGTGCACTCATCTCCAAACAGTTAATTTTTCTATGCATGCATCTCAAAATAAATCAACAGTTAGATCTAAAAAAGCATAGATTTCAGAGTACTGTACATCCAATTCGGATCGTAGTAGATTTGTTTCCAAAAAAGAATAGGTATATGAAATTATATACCAATTCTTACTTCGTGCAATCAACTGTAATATTTATGCTCATTCGCAAAAATAAGTTTGTATTTGTCGTCTTTTCTTTTTTAAATAAAGTGGCAACATGTCATCTTACAGAATTTTCATTAAGAAGAAAAGCATTTAATTACATGTGTCTCAATTTTAAAATTTAAATTACATATTGGTATTTTTTTTAGAGCGAAACCTTTATTATATTTACATTGCAAACTCTAAAAGACTTTTATATTAGAAATTGAGTTAACAAAATGCGTTCCATCGTCAAGCTTCTCCCACTGTCTATCATTATCGTCTCTGATCGATCAGGCAATCGATTGTAATGTTTGTGCTCATTCACAACAATAAATTCGTATTTATCGTCATTTTTTTATAGGATAAGGCCACAAAGTACCATCTTTCAAGAGTTTCATTGATTAAAAAAAAGTGTTCTGATCTAATAATTTAAATTACAACGTGTTGTTGTATTTGAGAAAGACACCTTTATTATATTTACATCTGCAAACTCTGAAAGACTCATATACTAAAAATTAAGCTAACAAAATGCGCTCTATTTTCTAGCTTATTGTATTTGTCGTCGTTATCACATGATACGATATAACAACAATTTCACATCTTTTTTTTTTGTCATTACCACACGCAGCACACGGTAAACTTAATGAGATTACATTAAAATTAACGAATTAAAAGCATACTCTTTTACATTGTGTCTAATATCAGCAATAAAAGGTTGGCATGGCAAGCTTTCGTTTATTAGCATTTTTTTTTTCTAATTTGCTAATTAATGGTTTTCTGACATTGCAACTTTTGATGCAAAAGGCAAAGAGAAAAAGGAGAAATGGACATGGAAGGAAGGTGCAGAGAGGAATAGAGTGAAAAAAAAGTTTTATTCTCGCTGAATAAAAGAAGAAGTGAGTGGAATTGGAGAATTAAAAATAGTCGAATTGAGTTTAAATTTTTGCAGACAAACATTTGTTTTTTGCATTTTTGTCACTCCTTTATTTTCCTATGAACCAATTCCCTATTCCATGGGAAGGGTGGAATAGATGAATTAGTTTTTCTCAAGAGGTAGATTTAGCTCGTTTATCGATGTTTTTCCACTCTTTCACTATTCCACTCTTCTACTATTAATCGAACATGACCGGAATAGTGAAGAATTAAAGTCTATTTCAAATTCCACTTTTTCTCACTATTCCTCTATTCCAATGATTTGCCGAACGGCCCAATTGTCATTTTATTTTTTATTAATATTATAATATGTTTTAATTAAATAATTTATGAAATAGGACATTACAAATGAATGAATTTAGATGAAAAAAATAACAAATTTGAAAATTTTGACAGTGAAATATCTAAATTATGAAATTATAAATATCTTTTAATTTCCATCTCATGTCACTTTATCATGTCATCAGTCAGGCAATTAATAAACTTCAGTTCTTCCATCACAAATCTCTCGGCATTTGTTTTATTTCAATCGGATCGTTGCTTGATCTTTTAATTTAAAAAATAAAAAGTTATGACTTATCTATGCGTATCAGTTGCATCAGCAAAAAAATATATATTTTCAAGTCAATAAAATAGCATTCATGTCAATAAAAAAAGAGGAGGGTTCAAATGCCTCTATCATGCCTCTATTTTTTAAAACTTTAATAACTCAAGATTTAAAACTTAAAAGTCAAAATAAAACTGTTAGATGTGATCTATGTTATTTTCTCTATGTGCTCATAAAAAATTATCACATTTCAATTTTGTTTTTATGTGAATCAAAAAGTTCAAAAATCAACGTCTAGAAATCATCTAAATTAGTGCATTTTTTACAAGCTCTTGATGACAATCAAAATAAAATTTAAATGTCATAATTTTTTACATGTTCATAGATGAGATGATGTACATCATATCCAACGGTTTTATTTTGATTTTTAAGTTTTAAATTTTGAATTATTAAAGTTTTAAAAAATGGAGACACCAAAAATGAAGGCATTTGAACTCTCCTCATAAAAAAATTGTCTACATAAAAATAAAAAAATAAAAAATTGTCTATCTCAACACATCATCAGCCTTCCTTTTCTTTTACCATACTGATTTTATGAGAGGAAAACAAGTATCAAGTAATTTGAGGTGAACAAATCAAAATAGATTAACTAACTTGTGAATTATGAATGTAATTAAAGTGGTGCCGTACAAATTGAATTCATATACTGTTTGTGAAACGAGCTTGTCGACCTGTAAGGCATGGGCTCGGATCAGATGACGCTGTTTGTTTGGGGTCCAAAGAATGCAGGGTTGCTATCAACTGCAGAATACAGCAACATCCAAATAGTTTGAGTTCGGTTCGACAGGATCAAAAATTTGTAATTCGAATATAATTAGAAAATGATTTAGTACAATAAAAAAATAATCAAAAGAACCAAAAAAAAATTAAAGAAAAAAGTTTTCTAAAAATAAAAATCACATTTTTTTTTTTGCGAATAATTCGTGACACACGTTTTATTCGCGAATAAAACGCATGTCACGAATTATTCGCAAATATTTTTTTTGCATTTTATTCGGTGTTCGATTTGAAAACGCCAAAAAAAATTAATAAAACGCGAATAATTCGCAAATATTGCAGAATATACTTTTATGCCTAAATAATGAGCCTATCACCAATTCAATTTAATGTAGGTTGCCATAATGCGGTGGCAATAAGAAAAGGTAGATATCAGGTTCAGTCAGTATATAATAGCTGTGTCTGGATTTGAAGCGGGGCTCACTCGAGGTTTTACCAGCAATAAGAAAAAGTAGATTGATGTGCTCAGTGTTCGGTATTTCTTGGCATTACGACCTTCCAAACTTGGAACTTTACAGCACCTGTAGTAGTGACTGTTATCTTTTACCTCTTGCATAGTTGCATTTGTGTAAAGGTGCTGAGAACTTGTTACAATAAACTTGGAATCCAATATCTTGGCAAATGGTTTAAATAGCTCTTTTATTTAACTGTAATGATATTTTTCGCCCTTCCATATTACTGTAAAATGTAAATTAATTCCAGCGTTTAACTAAGCTGGGCAAGAAGGCAGGAGCAATAACATACACATAGCATAGCATAAAAGGTAAAACGTGCAACAATCTTTTTCCCATTCCGTTGGTCATGATTCACGAAAGGTTTTAAATTGTAGAACTGCCATTTTTTCCGTCAGAATATTATATATGCTATCATCGAACTTAATTTGCTATGTCTAAATGGTAAAAGCAACGTGCAACAATCTTTTTCCCATTCCGTTGGTCATATTCACGAAAGGTTTTAAATTGTAGAACTGCTATTTTTTTCCGTCAGAAGATTATATATGCTATCATCGAACTTATTTTACTGCTATGTCTAAATGGTAACAGACGAAAAAAATAAAAACTTATTCCATTGCCGGGATTTGAACCCGGGTCGTCTGGGTGAAAGCCAGATATCCTAACCGGACTAGACGACAATGGATTTGTGATTTGATGGTTTAATAAATATATCTATACTTTATATAATCAATCCGATTCACAAGCCCTATAAAAAACAACATTATAATTTTTTTATTACTTAATCCAGTAAATAAGTTGAGGCTATGAATTCAAAATGTATTTGGACTTGTAGAATTCGACATGACTCGCAATGGTACTAATAATGTTAGGCAGCAATTAATAAAAGTAGCCGAGCTGTTACAAAAGTAGCTCCTAATAGCACAATCGAACATGCGTCTAATTAGAAAAAGGAATCACTGGGGCAACACTCTAGTAACAAAGATGGTAAGTTAATATTTGATGAATAAGTTTTAGTTTTAATTATCTCGCAACTTTTAAATGAGCCATGAATTAATTAAAAGTATATATCTATAGCATGCACGCATCCTGAAAATTCATTATAAATAGATTTAATTATGTTATAAATAAAGTATCGTTTCAAACTAACTCTAATAATTCGTTATTCAAGTTTATGATAATATTAGAGAATAATTGTTTAGTTTGTTAATTTAATAATTTGAAATAATCCTAAAATATTTGAAAAACATCTAGTATACACACCTTATTGTAAAATGTATTATTGAAGGTTTTCTTTTGTGTAAAAAGTAGATATATTTTCGAAATTGTTATGATAAATTTTTGTTTAATGAAGTACAACAATATTTTTGATGACTTGAAATGAGTTTCTACTGTATTAAGGACATTTTTAACATGCATGGAACGTGCAGTGTTTGTATAGATTCTGATTGGTTATTTATCTAATAAATATTGTACTAGTATTAGTCATATTAAAAAAATAACAAGGCTATGGTAACATGTATTTACAAATTGATCAGTGTTATGGAGTCAAATCTCTTTTTTCAAAGTTCAGTCCTGTTGTTCGTACAATAATCTTTTACGTCTATTTGACTAATTTGCAAAAACATACAATTATTGAATTTTACGATTTCTTCTATTTTGAGAATATGTAGGTCCAAGAAGAGTAAGAACTGTTGAATAATAAGCTTGGACTGAAGAAATCATGAAGACCTTTATCAAGAATACATATTGTAAAATCAAATGCTTGGTAAAGTATGTGTGAGGTTGATTAAATTGAGATAAAACGTTATGAACGTTTTTAAAACGTTGGTAACGTTTTATAATAATCAGAAGCCTCAAAAGAATCAAGTTATAACGTTATAACGTTATACAACCGTTATAACGTTTGTAAAACGTTACAACGGTTATAAAACGTTATGTAACGTTTTCTAAGCTGTCAGAGAATTAAAACCCTAAATCGTATTTGAATAAAACGTTGGTAACGTTTAATAAAACGTTGGTAACGTTTTATGTCAAACAGCTCATTTTTGAGCTGCCACTATAAATAGACTGAAGGGATCACTTTCAAATCTATCTCAGCCGACCCTAATCATTTCTAAAGCGATTTTCTGAGAGCTTAGCCTACTCCATTGTTGTGAGAGCTTAAAACTTCAAAATCCCTCAAGCAACCTCAAACCTACTTCACTAATCTTGATCTAGATTAGGTTAGAGTGATCTATTGAGTGTTTCTCTTGTTCTTGAGTAGCTTGTGTGACTTCCCTTGTTTGTAAGGGCTTGCCGGCTCAAACCTCGA